>JAKTQJ010000034.1:80870-140393 GCA_030558835.1 Blastobotrys illinoisensis | reverse complement strand
TTTCAAAACAAAAAAAAAAAAAAAAAAAAAAAAAAAGGGAGTCCCCTATATCCGTGTGTTGCATGGGTACACCACAGTATTATGTACTTTTGCCCATCAATCACACCCACCCCAAGAAATGTAAAGCTGATCTATAGCGACTCCCCACTTGTATACGGCGCTCATTGACTGCTACATGGTCCATTATTACTCAGAGGCTTCACTCTGCTGCATATATTACTCGTATATTACTCATGGTTGTAGTTTTTTTTTGCCATGCCCAATAGTAGAATTAAATTGGTAGCTCATATGGGCCGATAGATGATGGAGGCGGTTGCAAGGGTGGTGGGTGATGTGTCTTAGATCGCGAAGCTGTTAAGTGAGGTTACCCCTGGCAACAATGCACAGCCGTGCTTCATGAACGGCTGAACAGAGACATTGCGTACCTCCCCGGACAAGAACCGGTGGCAGACATTGCGAACCTATTACTTGTGCTATTTATTGTTCGGCTCTGACGCAGACCAAAGGCTGGAACTGTTTTATGATTTTCATTCTCCTCTGATACACCAAGATACAAGATACCCCGTGTCGGCTCCGCCGGGCGGCCATGCAGAGTGGAGATGCAGCCTGTGAAATGAGGTTCTGGCGCACCGAATGGCTTGATGGGTATTATTTCGCTGAAAAATCGGCTATCACCCCTTTTTCTTTTCAATGAACAGTGCATGCACTGCCAAAGCCTTCTTTTTCTGTTTATCTTTGCCCGAGTCTGGCCGCCTGCCTTACGTATGTGCATGCAAAAAGTGCCTTATATATTACCCGCTCGCCTACAGACGAAACATACTCACTCACATAGACCTACCGGTACATGCACCCTCATCAACCGCTTGGTATCTGTGGGTGTGCCTCAAAGACCCACCTTTACTGCCCAATCATCTACCCAATAGCCCAATAATTTCACTTATTTAAGCAACATATATGTCGTGAGGAGTAGGGGGTGCATCTGACAGTATCAGTAGCGGCCTATCAGCTCTGCGTTTATTTCTAGGCGGCACCAATTACCACAGCCTTTTATTTGGGCCGCGGGTACTGACTTTTTTTTTTCTTTATACCAGGTGTACCTCATATGCAAAGGCCAACGTTTTTTCGTGTATACGACCTGTCTCTTTTTTCTTTGCCGCGGAACAACATACCAACCACCATGCCGTAATGTCGGTAGGCCACCGCCCTGCCACCCATACTCATCACCACCTACGTCTGCCAATGTCTTCTCATGGTGACCACCTACTGTTAAAACCTCAACTCCGAAAAAATTTTTGCCCTTCTTTTTATTGGCTCTTTAAACAGCTACATGTTTTATGTCGCTCCTTAGTGATCGGCGCCTATGAGCCGCACCGCGCCGCACATATCGGTACAGAATTAACTACTGTCGCCGCACATATCGCGAATATATCAGCACTGAAAATTCAACCCTTCCGAACCATGCCAATACATGGCTGACGTTGAATACTAACGGTATCACGGGAGGCAGTTAGTTCCCCAATCTCGAGTCACTATTAAACAACTAGCTAATTCCAGTTTGGTCGTCGCTCGCAACGAAGCTAGCTACCAAAGCTTGATGTCACGTGATTCTGACGATTAGTGATACATTTCGACTGTTCAAATCAAATTCGCCGTATACCGTTGATTTCAACGTATTTAAACCGCTGGCTCCCTCAAGAAATCAACCAGCATGCCTGAATCAGAATATACCTACGACTCTCCGTCGGGGCTCTCCGACTACGAAGATGAAGAATATGATCTCCACGGGATGGACCTCAGCGAGATCCTAAAGCTCGAGATCGAAAATGGCGACTATACATGCCTTGTTTGCACCAGTGAGATTGACGTCGACTCAAAAATCTGGAGCTGTGACGTCTGCTATCGAGTGTACGACCTTGAATGTATCAACCAGTGGTCTCTCCGAGGACTCAAAAATAAGCCCACGAGCGAAAACGAAGGCAGAAAAAACTGGAAATGCCCCAGCTGTAATGCCATGTACTATTCCCCCGTAACTCGGTATACCTGCTGGTGCGGTAAAGTCGAGAACCCCATTTATAACGGTCTGATCCCGCACTCGTGCGGCCAGACTTGCGGTGCAAACCACCGAGAATGTGTCCACGGATGCTCCTCGATGTGCCATCCGGGTCCCCATACTGAATGTACTGCCATTGGTCCGGCTATGCGGTGCCGCTGTGGCAAGAGCAAAAAACAATGGCCCTGTATTATCACCCCTTACAAGACGGGCTGGGGCTGCGGTACAGAATGTGGTGAGTGGCTCCCATGTGGCGAGCACCAGTGCCGCAAGACGTGCCACGATGGTCTCTGTGGCAAGTGCCCTGAATTAGTGCGCGCTCAGTGCTACTGCGGGAAACAGACTAGAGAGATCCCCTGCTATGAGAAGTTCGGCATTATGAGTGAACTCGATAGCGAAAAATGGATCGGATACTTCTCGTGCGACCAAGTATGTGACGAGAAGTTTGACTGTGGCGAGCACACGTGCGAATCCAAGTGCCACTCGCGAAAGCTGGACGACCGCCGGTGCCCGTACACTCCTGCGGCGAACGAAAAGTGTCCCTGTGGCAAGACCCAGGTCAACGAGATCCTCGGTGGCCGCGAGCGGGCCTCGTGTACAGAGGCAGTTCCCACTTGCAAAGAGCAGTGCGGTCGGTCTTCCAAATGTGGTCATCCGTGCCAGGCCTACTGCCACACTGGGCCGTGTCCTCCTTGTCGGGAGATCCTTCCTCATTCATGCGCATGTGGTTCTATGAAGTGCGATGTCCCATGCGCCTATGCTAAAAGCGAATCCAAGTTCAAATGTAAGCGACGGTGCACAGCAATGATGGACTGTAGACGCCACCGATGCACTCAAATCTGCTGTGAGCACGAGCACACAGCGCTTGAGCGAGAGAAACTGCGAAAGAAGAAGCTGCGGTCGAATATGAGTTTGGGAAGCTCGGACGCAGTGACTGAGCCTGTTCATCATTGCCAGGAGACGTGCAACAAGCTGCTCAATTGCGAAAAGCATCGGTGCCAAGAAAGGTGTCATTCAGGGCCCTGTCGACCATGCTTAGAGTCTAGTATGGAGGATTACCACTGTCCGTGCGGCAGAACCACTCTCCAGGCCCCGATTCGATGCGGATCAATGCTCCCCAAATGCAAGCACCCTTGTACGAGGAGTCCGGCCTGCGGACACCCGCCTGTTAACCACGAGTGCCACGATGACACAGTCGAGTGCCCCAAGTGCCCGCAGTTGGTAACTAAGCAGTGCATATGTGGTAAGGAGGAGGTCAAGGGTGTGCAATGCCATCGTGAGTGGGCCTCCTGTGGCAAGATTTGTGGCAAGAAGCTCAATTGCGGCCACATCTGTCAGAAAGTATGCCACAAGGACGGGGAATGTGAAAAGCCGCCCAAATGCCGGGCTATTTGCCAGAAACCGCTCCAGTGTGGCCATACACACAAGGCCATGTGCCACCCGAATAAGGAATGCAAGGATGTGTTTCCGCCGTGTGAGGAGATGGTTACTCTCAAGTGTCCATGCGGCCACCAGCAGATTGTCAAGCGATGCAATAGCAAGGCTGAGTCCGAGGTTTTGGCGTGTAACGAGAGCTGTGCGATTGCTGAGCGAAACAGAAAGCTGGCTGAGGCGCTGGACATTGATCTCGATAAGCGGGCGGACGAGCAGGCCCAGCATGAGTATAACGACGACCTGCTAGACTTGTATCATGTGGATCCAGAGTTTGGAGACTCGGTTGAGCAGCAGCTCATCGATTTCGTCCACGGCTACGCCAAGTCTGCCGATCAGTCGTTTAAGGTGCTCAAGTTCCCGCCCATGAAGTCGCGCAACCGGATGCTTGTCCTTTTGTTGGCGGAGGAGTTTAACCTGCCGGCTGTATCCCAGGATGCGCCGCCAAACCGAAACGTAGTAGTCATGCATCCAGCTCGAGGGAAGATTCCAAAGGCCCGTCTGAGAAAGTACTACACCAAACTAACTTGATAGATATAGATGCTAACCTTCCAATTCACCTATTCCAGTTATTCTTGAACAAACGTACAGTTGGTTACAGTGTAACAAAGTGTTCATCAGTGTAACAATTCGTTACCTGTCTTCGACAAACACTGTAGTAATCATATCTGCTCTTATCTACAAAACGCAATAATCGAATGCACAGATCGAATGCAATTGATCAAACAGAATCTACCAGATACTTCTCATTCTCCATGTACCGCTCAAAATAGCCGGCCGGGTATGTCTGTCGGAGATGACGCGATCGGCTCCGATTCCGCGCAGGACTTTTCACGGTGAGTCAACTTAGGACAAGAACTCGGAATACACCAAAGACCGAAATCGCAAGAAAAATGTTCAGACGGATCGGAATTCGACAGTTCAGCTCGTCCGCGCAGCTGCAAAAGACGCTCAAGATCGGCCTGATCCCCGGTGACGGCATTGGCCGAGAGGTCATCCCAGCCGGAAAGAAGGTGCTCGAGAGCCTCCCTGAGAACCTCGGCCTCAAGTTCGACTTTGTCAACTTGGACGCTGGCTTCGAGCTCTTCCAGAAGACCGGCGTCGCCCTCCCAGACAAGACCGTTGAGGTGCTCAAGTCCGAGTGCGACGGTGCCCTCTTCGGCGCTGTGTCCTCTCCATCCACCAAGGTCGCCGGCTACTCGTCGCCAATTGTCGCTCTGCGAAAGAAGATGGGCCTGTACGCCAACGTGCGGCCAGTCAAGACCGTCGAGGGCGCTACCAAGCCGACTGACATGGTCATTGTCCGAGAGAACACGGAGGATCTTTACATCAAGGAGGAGAAGATCTACGAGGACAACCAGGGCAAGAAGGTCGCCGAGGCCATCAAGCGAATCACCGAGACCGCCAGTGCGCGTATTGGCCGAATGGCTTTCCAGATCGCTGCCCAGCGACAGGCTGCCCGGGAGTTGAACCCGGCCTCGTCCATTCACAAGTCTCCGCTCGTCACCATCACCCACAAGTCCAACGTTCTGAGCGTTTCGGACGGCCTGTTCCGGGAGACCATCAAGGCTGCTTTTGACGAGGCCAAGTGGCCTGGTGTCAAGATCAACGAGCAGATTGTCGACTCGATGGTGTACCGAATGTTCCGGGAGCCAGAGATCTTTGACGTTGTTGTTGCGCCAAACCTTTACGGTGACATTTTGTCTGACGGCGCCGCTGCTTTGGTGGGTTCCCTGGGTGTTGTGCCAAGTGCCAACGTTGGTGACGAGTTTGTCATTGGTGAGCCATGCCACGGTTCCGCCCCGGACATTGAGGGCAAGGGCATTGCCAACCCGATTGCGACTATCCGATCCACTGCGCTCATGCTTGACTTCTTGGGCTACACTGAGCCAGCTGTTCTCATCAACAAGGCTGTTGACGCCAACCTTGCCGAGGGCAAAATTGCTACTCCGGATCTTGGTGGTTCCAGCTCCACTGAGGACGTTGTCGCCGATGTCATTCGACGATTTTAGTTAAGTCGTTAGACAGTAAAATGTATTATATTATCGTTGCCTTGGACCCGTCATTGAAACGAGTTTCATTCATTCATTCAGTCATAAGTCGTTGGTTGATTGTTTTAGGCGGCACAATTCTAGTCTCTCATCTCGTCATTGCACCTTGTGGCAGTACCAAAACCGTTGTTAGAAAGGCTGCAGTTAGAAATCTCGGTTAACTGTTGGCGTTTTTGGACGCAATTCTAGCCTTTAATGCCGCCAGCTTCGATCGCACGTCTCCAGTGGGCTGCGTAAGCTCCGTTGGCTGTGCTGACTGTATTGGTGGTGTTTGTGGTGCTGGTGATGGCTCTGTAGTACTCCCCTGGTACGATATTGAGTGCACAACTGGCCGCAGCACCAAACTCTTCGAGTGGCCCCTAACAAACTCCCTGGCCCCTGCAATTGATTTGAACACTACGACCGCAGAAGCCAGTTTAGTCTTTGGCTTGGCCACCATTGCCACAAGCTCTATTTCGCCAAACTGCGCCAAATCTACCTTCAAATCGGCCTCATCAATGCTTGCATCGCCCTGCTTCCACCGAACCTTTACCGTGCGATTCGATTCCTCCGACTCCGTCTCCAGCTTGTACTTGCGCGCCTGGGCCTCCTCAAACATTTGCCGCTTGCGACTGCCTTCTGCCTGAAGAATCTCAACTTTGCGCTTCGTCACCTTTTCGTGCTCTACACTCTCCGCAGCTGCCTTTTCCTTCTTTTCCAGCTCCTCCTGCTGGCGTCTCCGCTCTCCATCCATGGCCTTGCGCTTTTCGGCGCGCTCTCTGCGGGCCCTCCAGCCATTATCATACTCTTTCCGGGTTGCCTCGTTGCTGAGAACATCCAACGCCACAGAGAGCTTGTGGAACATGTCCGCCGCCTCGGCAGTGCCATTCTTATCGGGGTGGTACTTGAGCGAGAGCTTTCGATAGGCGCGCCGTATAGCGCCCGTGTCGCTCTCAAACTCGACCCCGAGCAGAGAGTACAAATCCTGCTCCTTCACCTCCGGATCAAGCGTCATTTGCTACTAATAGCTTTGATATCGCTTCGTTAATAGCGGTGGTAACTGATAACTTAATTTTGATCGGGTGTCTCATTACAGCTTTTTTGATTACATAAGCAGGTTAAAAAAGGGTGTGCGCCGCACGACGGGCGGCTTTTTACGTTCCTGGGTAGAATAATGGGCGCGGCCGACGCTTGTTGTGGGTCGGTCGCGTGGGCTCGTTTCTCGTTAGACATGGTACCACATGAGTGCCATTTGGATGAGGAAGCTGTAGATAAACAGGAACTGGATCCTGCGCTGCCTCTGCCCCGGGTTGATCGTGTGCGTGGACGAGGTCGAATTGTCCGGCAGCAAAATGTACCGCAGCGACCTCAACAGAAAGAAGGAATTGGCCAGCGAAGTGTACAAAAACACACTCCACTTCAGCACAGAGCTCCCAAAGAACGAAGACACCAGCATCGTCAGCGTAATGCCAATAAACTTGTACCCGCTGTACGCCACAAAGTCAAGCATCTTAGATCCCGCGCTCAGCAGATACGTGCCGAGCTTGAGGATGGTCAGCTCGACCATGATCATGAATATCGCCTTGGACGCCACAACCCCCAGCACTTGCGGGTGGAAAACGCCGTGGATGCCCGCCAGGAACGACGAAAGAAGTATATATGTCGTAAACGCCATGGTCGGTATGTACATGTCCGGCGCATTGATGTCCTCTCGCGCCGTCGCGTACCCGTCCACGGCACCGCTCGCCTCAGACCGCTGGAGCATCCGCGTCCACGGCTTGTGCCGCCACGGGAACAGCACCAGCAGGATCTTGCGGAGCACGTACGAATTGGACACCTGGAAGTAGTGCTGCAGCGCCGACACCGACACGTACTGGTTGAGATTGCGCCCAATGTACTCTTGGCCGTAGCTGAAGGCATTGCGCCCGACCTCAATGCCAATCTGCGCGCTCGGGTCGTTGAAGATGTTGGGGTACGCGCCGCCGCTGTACCCAGGCTGTTGCGGGGGCTGCTGGGGCGCGTACCGGCTCGAGGCCTGCTGTTGCAGGCCGTCTACCGGGTTCGCCTGGGTGAAGGGCGGGATCGGGTGCTGCGGCACCGGGTGGTGCAGTGGGGGTGACTGGGGCACCTGTGCGCCGTAGGGCGCCTCGTGTCCGCTCGAATACATGCTCTTCTTGTTCAAATCGCCGCCGCAATGCTATCTCGCTAAGCTGTCGGCCGAGGGCTACGGTGGTGGGTTTTGGTGCGCTGGCCGCCAGTGGGAAATTTGGACCTGGCACGTGACCCGTGCGGCTCAACATGCAGGCTGAGAGCAGACTATGGGCAAGCGTACTATGGGCGTTCTGCCCCCCCCCCCCCCCCCCCCCTGCTCAGACCCCTTTAGCTGGGGGATCCCCCCTGATCCCCTTTTCCATAGCTCGGTGATGTGTAGATTGAGCGTTTCATGTGTCACTTTGCGCTCAAAGTTTGACTGGTGTCTTGGAATTGGAGCCGACATCAATTCTCCATGGAACGAGTGTGCCATATGGTAGAATTGTTTATAGAATGACATGCATGGAACATATTTCGTAGAGAGATTTTTTGTATATTTTCTTAAAGTTACTATACTAGGTATTTGTATTTCTTTTATTTATTATACCAAAGTACAATTTCAGAGAAAAGGTTATGTGTAAATTCATGCTACACAATGCTCAGTACAGTCAATTGAGTCTTGTTGGAATAGTGATTTCCATTTGGTGTATACCGGTAGTTCGCTACTAAGATAATTACCTCTGTCTGTATACGGTACACGTACTGACAGTTTTCCAATTGGTTGTACACCATTTTAATATCAATACCGGGCAAGTGTACAAATGTGCCCTACTTATCAACGAAAAGGTGTCTAGAGATCATAGCAAGCTCCGCCGTTTTAAACTAACTTTTGAGATCTTAATTAATTATGAAAAACACACTATTTAATACAGATACCCATTGTACAATGCATTGAGTTGAATTCTGGTAGTGCAGCAATAAATTATGCCATGAAGAAATATAAACGTGGACAATGCAAGAAAATAATCAGCAAGTATACTGCTGTTTAATAATTGAATCCCAGTCGCTGATGTTAACATAGTACAACTGTGTCACACACACACCCAGCAGACCAACCACCATCCCGGCCCAGAGGCCTTCAATCCCCCAACCAGCAATAAACGCTAGGCCAAGCGAAAACGGCATCATGACAACGTAGTAGAACAAAATATTGACAAACCCACCAATCCACTGCCGCCCCTGGCCTCGCAGGATGCCTCCTGTAATTGCCTGCACACCATCGCTCAGCTGGAACATGGAGGAGTACGGCAGCAACGTGACAACAATTGCAATCACCGTCTCGTCTGAGGTGAACACACGAGCCAGATACTGGCCACCAATGAACATAACAAAAGCATTCGTGAGACCAACAGCCGTACCAGTTCGCACACTCGCCACGCTTGCAATTTTTGCGGCGTCAGCTCTCGACGCGCCAATTAGATTGCCAATCCGCGTCGACGCCGCTATGCCCATGGACAGAGGCACCTGGAACATCATCGAGCACAGGGTCGCCATGACAGACTGAGCTGCGAGAACAGTGGTACCAAATTGGCCGCACGCCATTGTCAACAGGTCAAACGCAAGCCACTCAGCCTCGACCATAACCACTCCAGCGGAAGCAAGCTGGATCATGGGCCACCAGTTTCTGAAGCACTCCCGCGACAGTGGAACCCAACATTTGCTTCCGTCGACGTATGCAACGTACAGAATAGATAGCACTGCCATGAGGCAGTCTGTGATAACAACCGCAACAGGAGCACCAATGAATCCCAGCCCAATCGACTTGTTCCACACCAAAACATAATTGAGCACCAGGTTGATGGGCGTGCAAATAACAAGAATATAAGTACTTGCGTGGAAAATGCCCTGGACCTGCAGGAAGTGCTTGGCCATCTCGAATATGATGTACCCCGGGAGGCCCACGATGTATACCTTGAGGCACTGAGAGGCCATCTCTACAAGGTCTTTTTCAGGGATGATGAGGGAAAGGAGGCTCTTTGAGTTCAACCAGCAGAAAATAATGAATATCGACAGGGTGAACATAAAAGCCGCACATCGTTGGACGTGGATCCCTACCATATGGTAGTCGTTTCTGCCGTATGCCTGCGCAGCTAGAGTATCGAGGCACGTTGCCACACCCTGGATGATAGCATATCCCATGACGCCCACAGTAACAGATACCAGGGAAATAGCCGCCAGCTCTTTCTGGCCAAGGTGCCCGACGACGAAGATCGATGCGGCACTTAGGAAATACTGGAGGACAAAAGTGATACTGACTGGTATGGTATTCTTCACCAGCAGCCGACACTCCGTTCCAAGGTTAGTTACAGGTTCACTAGTTTTATCAGCGACATCTGAATTCACAGCCCCATAGTCTAGGCCTGGAGCACCAGTGTCCTGGGTAGAAGCCAACAGTGGCTCGTTATCACCGGACCCAGGTGTAGTTATCATGGCCCGATCTCTATGCTCTATTCTATCATTAACATTCATCCTAATCCGTTTTACAGGACTACAGTTAAAGGAACACAAATGAAAATCTGTTGAGCTAACAAAAACAACCTGCAGATAGTTACAAATTTAATATTTTTCTTCCACACCGGTAATGTGGTAGAGGGTCGATATTTATACTGTACCCTAAAAAAAAAAAGCGCGCTCATGCAGATCCGGATGCAGATCCCTCGCTATCCGATGGCATCGGCATTACACACGGCTGAGATAAGCTTTCTAGCCGCACTACCGGGATGATCCGAATTTGAACAATCTATGAAATGCATTGAATATAAAATAAATATAAAATAATAATAGGGCTGGTAGTTTAGACAAGAGTGCTGACGACATTCTGTACGAGCTTAAAGTCATAGAACATAGCCACCGTTTTGTAAACCTGGAGCAGATCATCAACGCTCTTAGCCGAGATGGTCTCAATCCACTCCCCTGAACACTCGCAGTGCTCCGCCAGGTCACTTTCCCGAATACGCTTGCACTTGGAACACTTAAGGTCCTGCACCTGATATAGCGCGACCGCACGCTCAATATCCTGGACTAACCGCTCCTCAAGAATAACCCGGTCATAAGGCTTAGCGCAGTTCTCACAGAGGAAGGAGTATGTCCGATCCTCCTTTCGCGTCAAGTCGTCATTGCGACAAAGATCAAAATCACGCACATAATGGCACGAGTTGCAGATAACTTGGGTGAGCAAAAGAGAGGCGCTCGGGTTCTTGAAAGCAGCTTCTTCACTGAACTCCCGAATATCAACGAGGTCAAGAAGATGCCGCCGCAGTAACCGCGCTTCAATAACCATATCCCTTGACAGATTAAAAATCGCAGCAATCGTCTTGATAAACTGTACCACTGGGTTTCCCAGGTCTTGATACATGCCCGCAACCTTAGGATAATCGAACACTGCACTGAGATCAGGATTCGCAACCGCGTCGTTATACTGTTTCAGCAAATGCTTAGTTCTCTTAACCAGTGGCTTCTCAATCTCCCACAAGACACCGCTGGCAAAGTGATTGGCCTCAGCAGCTGCGTGTTCTTCGTTTGCCCCATTCTGATTGTCCATAGATCGTTGGAGCGCTGTGCTAGAGATCTGGGTGAGACGAGTCTCCTCTTCATCGCTAACATCCTCGTCCACTAGGGCCTTTTCTCGTGCTAGTACTAATTTCTCAAGGTACTCCACGACCCAGTCTTCTAGCTCCACTTGCAAGATCTCTGGCAGGAACTTCTTCACATGCCAATTCAGATACAGAGACATCTGTGTCTTACTCTCCGTGATCTCCTTGCAACCTCTGCCACAGTAGTTGACATTGTCCATCCATAGCAGAATATCCCAATACTCGCGGATGTCAACATCTAAGTAATTAAACAGTGGTTTGGCTCGGATTGTTCGCATGATATAGCTCGAGTACGCATATGAGTTCTCGACAACCGCCTTGTTGGTCAGCAGCACGATTCGGTTCTGGTCCGCAGATACAATGCGGCAACCCATCCGTCGGAACTCTCTGATGAGCTGCACAAACGCCTTCTTTGACAGATTCTGGACATGATAATAGAGCGATCGGTCGTACAAAAACGAAGATGGAGATGAAACCCACTTGATAAAGGTTTGCACCATGTTATCCGCGTAGCTATTCGACTTCGCTGCTTGATCCCACCATGATTTCACCACCGAACTCAGGACAGATAGAGCTGGAGTGTTGAAGGAGTTTTCAACAAATGGTATTGTATCGCCAGTCCCGTCCACTGTGCTGCCCATTAAATCGGTTCCTTCTGCAGCATTGATAATCGAGGCAGTAAGAATGGTGTTGACAGCAAGATTGCGGATGTCAATGTCAACACAAACCTTGGTATACATGCCTGGGTTATTGACAACCGGAAGGTTCAGATCATCAACCGCCTTCAGGACATCGTCCTTCTCGCTCCCACCATGATCTGGAATAGGCATCGGGGACCACCATAAAATAATGTTGTTCTCCTTCAGCTTTCGGGCATAGATGACGTCAGTAAGGAAGGAGTAGTCATCCCCACCAATGTTACCAATAGGTACATTCCCGTAGTCAGAAAGGCCACGCAAGTGAGAAATCCATTTGGCCAAGGCAAAGAATTGTTTGCTGATACGAGTGGAACATTCTCGCTGCCAGTTCAATGTAGGAATATCTACCGAAACCGGAGGGAGGATGAAAAATGGATACTCATTGATGTTTCGGACAAGCTTCTTCAGCCGATCTGGATGGGACGACTGCAAAGCCAGCATGCATCGAGTACCTTTTGCGCCATGAATCTTGGACAAAATGCTGTTAAGCTTCTTGTAGAGACCTCGAAGGTTGTCAAAGTAGAAATCCACAAAAGTGAGCTCATCGGGATATTTAACCGACTTCCTTAGGGATGGATCCTTCTTCAGCGCAGCAGCAAGCTCGGACTTGTAGTTCTGACTCAAGCTGGGCAATTTTTGTGCTTGGGCATTCGGTCTTAGGACAAGAATGTAGGCCGTTGGAGCTTCTCCGTCATTGGACTTCCAAGCAGGCATGATTGCAAAGACTTGAATATCACCAGACACCAATTGAAGCACATGCAGGTAATCTAGGTCAACAGAGAGATATCTGTCCGGAGTCTGCGGTTTGAGCCAACTCAACTCGAATCCTTTTTCCAAACCCTTGCCGAGCAATCCTGGCCTACTGTTATCAAGGTAACAGTTGTTACCAAGAGTCAGCAGGGCCCGTTGATGAGGATCAATATGCGTCTCATAGATGCCCTCCACGCTCTTGTGCTTTAGAACACTATCAACGCGCGCTAATTCATCCTGATAAGTTTCTTCGCTCATCTCAAGCTTGAACAAGTTGTTGGAGGATTGACCGTTTGGCAAAACATAGGAGACCTTTTCAACTTTGCAGTTAGCAATGGCGCCTTCTGGAAGCTGATCACTCTTGAAGTTAACAAATATGGTTCTGGGCACTTGGATACGCAGAACTTGGATGCGCTCATTGATCAATGCAGAGGCCCTAACTTGACCAGGTGTCTCAGTGGGAGAAAGTTGTAGAATCTGCCAAGTATTTGCATATGCTGCCTCAGTCTGATCCCGAAGCATGCCCGCAAGTCCTGTATTGTTTCGGGCCCGAATAGACTCACCGAATAGATGCCGACGCCGCTCCCTAGCTTGCCGCTGGATTTCCCACTTTATTTTTTGGTATTTAAGCCAAGCCTTGTAGTCTTCCTGTGGGTCAGGTAACTCAGCTGGTAGGGAAGGAATTGGCTCCTGCGGCCCTTCTTTCAAATTTGCAGCAGGACCATGCTTTCGCTTGTTGACTGTAACTCGACCAACCTTCCTTTTAACGAGAGGGTCCACCTTTCCATTTGAAGTCATATCCTCAATGTCGCCCATATCAACAGACGAAGGCGATGATGGGCCAGAGCTATCATCGCTCTCGGTGCTCCCATTGCCATGCTCGAGAGGCGGTGGAGGAGGGGCAGCTTGGAAGAAACTGGTAACCTTCTTCTGCTGACGCTTGTCCATCTCATTTGCAATTCGCTTTTCCAACCACGCAGGGTGTGGCAGTCGAGGAACTGGGTTCTTAACATGCTGATATGCCGCTGGAACTGTAATGATCTTCTGGATCGTAGCTCCCAGTCGCTCCTTGTAATAGTCCCAATCAATTATTGCTCTCGGGCTGAAGTCATCAAGGGAGGAGTCTTTTAGCCATCTGCGCAAAAAGTGTCGCTTGTCGCTAAGCGAGGCCGAGAAAATCGTAACTGGAACGGCCCTCTCTGTCACAGGCGCACCCTCAGGCTTACGCGAAATGATGTACTTACAGGCCAACCCTTTATCTTTAACCATTCCCGCTCCAAGGAATTCAGCCAATCGTCGTGCAGTGCAAATAGAGGTAGACTTTTGGCCGTCGTATTCCTTCAGAGATTTAGACATGGAACGATTTTCAGAAATCATCTCGAGAATGTCCTCATCCGAAAGGTTACCACCTTTTGTGTCCAAAACATCCAACCAGGTATTGGCCACCCTAGCCACAGCAGCATAGCATTCTTCGAGAGTGTTGCCGGCTAAGAATTCCTTGAACACTTGGCTCTGGAAAGTCTTGATTAACTGAAGTTCACCTCGTCGCTTAATCTCAAATCCTTTCAGCTCAGCCAATGTTCCATCTTCGTTGAATACCGCATATCGTTTCTTGAGACCCTTATCCTCATCCTTGGACGTAGGAAGCACCATGGCTTTATATGGGCCATCGACTTCGAAGAAGATACTGTTATCACTGTGAGTATCATACTTGAACCGCTTTGGATCTACCAGTGTCTGATATTGATGATTGGTGAACTTTTCATGTACCAAGTGATTCAGCATAACACAAGGGTATGAAATTGGCAACTTTTTGCCATCCTTCAACTTGAATGTATAGTCTTCGGGGAACGTCTTGGGTAAAATACACCAAATACCATCTGTGTCCAGTTCCAGTGGACGACCTAGTCGTTCGACCAATGATCGAGCCAGTTGAATGATGGTTGCACCAGTCAAACAAGTTACTCCAGCCATCTCCATTGAATACCATCGAGATCCTTTTCGCATGACATAGCCATAGAACGAGTTCAAAATGACCTTGTGCGCGAGCTGTAGAGAGTCATAAAGGACAATCATCTTTTTGGCTTCTTCTTTCCCGGCCACATCTGAAGCAGGAACTTCATCAACCTTCTTCTTCCAGACCTTACAGAGCCCCTTAAACTCATATCGTCTATCACGGAATGCCCTGACAGTGTTGACGTAGAAAGGATTCTCCCGTTGGCAAATGATAGCTTCTCGTTCAATAGTCCGAGTTTCTTTGACTTTGTGATAAACTCGTCGACAATAATCAGTCAATCTTTTCTTAATAAGTGCGGCCTGTTCAGAGTAGGGCAATTCGTCAAATGCCTTGTCACCCTTACCCTTGCCACTTTTATCGGGGAATCTTTCATTTCTCAACGAGTTTTTGATCATGAGATATTCCTCTTTCTTGGCAGGTAGATATTCTCCTCTCCAAGACCATGGTAGTCGCCTATCGCAGGTTTTACCAGGCCGGTTGAAATCGCAAGAGGCACATGTCTCTTCGGAGATCATCGAATCTGGCTGGAGTCGGTTTGTTGTCATGATATTGGGGTACATTGATGCGACGTCGACGTGGTAAATAAGCGGGACTTCTTGTCTAGATGGCTTCTCTTTAAGGTCGTTCAAGGCAACCATGATATCAGCCTTCACATCTTCATAGTTCGTCACATCTTCCAGCTTCTTCTTTCCTTCGACTTCAATACTGAATTTCAGTGCGCGATCTAACTGCTCTTTCAATTCATCAACAGCAGTTGTATCGACGTTAAACTTCGCAGGGATGTCACTTCGGAAAACACCAGCTTCAAGCGATTCAACGTGACCACCCACATAGGTTTCACTTTCTAAGAGATGGCCGTTATAGAATCGCTCAAGCGGATCGGTATGCTTGTTCGGCAGCAGGATGGAGTTACTGTACGCTTGGACCATTAGAAGCATTTCACACAGTGTGCCGGTACCTTTTCGTAGCACTTCGTCCGGGTTCAGAGGAATAATATTGCACAGGGAAAAGATGAACGGATGGACGTATTTCATGTACAAGTAGTAAGTCGCAACAGCATCAGAGACTGAATACTCTGCCATGACTTGTGGCTTGTCCATGGCATATGAAGTCATCAACTCTGGGTCAATCTCGAGTGGGCTATATCCCAGCTTCGCAGTAGTAACAGCCTTCAAACCTTGAGAACCTTGGGGAAGATAACTATCTCGCTTCACCCATCGGTAGCAGTCCATGTGGACACAGTAAGCTGACTTGTATTCATCTTCGCTGTCCTTTTGAAACCCAATCTCTTGGTACATATCAAGCCCATGGAACTTTGCACGGTCGTCAACGAATGGCCAATCGAAGAAATCACCGTTAAAGGTTGCAATAACGGTGGGTCGCTCTTCCCTAATGTGCTCAAAGAATCGAATAATAACATCTTTCTCATTCTTTTCGTTGAAAATAGTAAAAAGACCAGGGAATTCCGGCTTTGGTGTATACTCGAAGTCATCAATGTCCTCGGAAACCACTTCACGGTTAGTGATAAGGTAACCGACGCCGTCAATCATGTAAGAAATCATCATAATCTTATCCTTTGATGAATCTGGGAACTTCAACGGGTCCTTAGTAGTTTCGATATCATATGCCATAACAACTGGGTCGGGACGGGATACAAGCTCTGGTAATTCTTTAATAATCAGTCCACCTGAGCTGGCATCCACACTATACCATTTCCCAACTCGAATATCCTTGTCGATGGAAACACGGACGTGGTATGGCACATCATATTCATGGATCTCGTGGATATATTCGGATGCATCTTTGTTGGCCTTGGACGTGTTCAGTTCAGACGTTTCATTCCAGTCGACATCTCGAGCCAAGGTGGAAAGCGAGACCTCTTCATAACTCTCAGCTGTCTCTTGCTTCTGCTTATTCCTGTCGATAATTGGCCTGAGCTCTTTACGCGCTGTGAGCAGATCAGACACATTGTTGAAATTAACTCGAATCAGGCTTCGTTTGATACCTAGCAAATGGTTCGGTAGACTCAAGTCCTCTTTCGACAGCCTCTCGGTATTCTTGTAAATGCCTTCCAGTCTCTTTCGTAAGAATTCTTCAACCTCTGTTTCTCGACCATTCTATGATTGGCTGGTTAGTATGTGTAAAAGCATTTGATCGGTTGACTTACTTTAATAGAAAGTAAAAAATACGGGTAATACTGCAGCGTAGATTTGAAGTATCCGCCTTCTTCGTCCAAAAAGTAGTAATCCACAGCGGCTAGGCCACCTGGAATATCGTCAGACTTCGTGATTGTCTAGCAAAAACAGGTTAGTAAACGCGATCGGCTCAGATCTAAAAGAGCTTACAGAATGCATATTAATCAACCAGCCAACTTTTGCGGGACCCGAATCATACCGAGAAAACCCCATGGCTTCATCGATCTTATCCACATTGGCTGCAAACTCGAACTTCTTGCTCTGAGAAGTGGCGTCGACAGATAAGAGACTCTCATTGATGGATGATTTCTCGCGACTAGATTTAACAAACCGCGTGTTAAATGAAGTATTGGATTTTGAACGACCGCCGCTCATAGTAAATGCTTTAGATAAAAGAATGAAGCGATTGGACCGAGATCAGCTTCTCTATAGTATCGGCGTGTAGAGGAAGGTGGACGCCAAAGAAATTTCGAGACGCGTTTATTAATGACCGCGCGCGACGCGAGATAATTTTAAGGCGCTGGTTCCCCTGGCAACTGCGACGCGTTTTTTTGGGAGGGGTGTGTGCGGCGCAGAAAATTGAGCCGCACTCTCTCCAATTTAACTCTATTAGCCTTCGCTAACGAAACTGTCATAAATAGCACTATAAGCTCTATATATATACAGCAAAACTTCCTAGTAGCTCTCCTTTTATTTTCAACCGCTTTTGACAATGCGCCTACCGGTATTATATATGTTTGTACTTCTTTGCGGGTGTCTCGCAGTCCTCCAGAGAGAAACGAAACCGATTACTATCCATAACGTTACGCATCTTGGCGTCGATTCCGTAGATCAGTATGCTGGGTATGTGAATGTTGATGGAGGAAAGAATTCGCTCTTTTATTGGTTTTTCGAATCTAGAAATGACCCTGCCAGTGACCCAGTCATGCTCTGGTTGAATGGGGGCCCTGGCTGCTCATCTTTCAAAGGCACATTTTATGCCAATGGGCCATCAACTATAGATGGTAATTTGACTCTGCATAAGAATCCTTATTCTTGGAACAATAATTGCAGCGTCATTTACGTCGATTCGCCTGCGGGTACAGGAATGTCGACAGCCCAAGAGAGCGTGCTGGAAGATAATCAAGTTGGATCGCAGATATATCAATTTTTGGCGACATTTTTTGAGGCATTCCCGCAGTTTCAGTCTAATGACTTTCATTTGTCTGGCCAATCTGATGCTGGTCATTACTTAGCTGATATTGGCGCAGAGATTCTTTCGCACGACGACCGACGGTTCAATTTCAAATCTCTCTCCATTGGTAATGGTCTCATTGATAGTTCAATTCAATATCAATATTTCCAGCCAATGTATTGTGGCCAAGGCGGATACCCGTCGGTTTTGACTGATGCTACATGCCGGCAAATGGCTCAGGATACACCAGTGTGCATTGACAAGATTAAAGCATGTAACATTGGACAATTCAACTGCACAGAAGCTCTTAATTATTGCGATGCTGCCACTTTTATGAAGTATCATGGCAATTATTTTGATTTGTCGCGACCCTGTGCTCCAGGGCCTGAGTGCTATCCACAAGATGCATGGTACGTTGAATACATGAATCAAGAGAAAGTGCTCAAGGCAGTAGGAGCAGAAAAGCCCTCATTTGATGCTTGTAACCAGACCATCATTAGCGACTTTGCTCGGTTAGGTGCACAGCTTGACTCTGGGGGCCAGAACCTGACTTCAGTACTTGATGCGGGAATCCCTTTGCTTATCTTCGCTGGAGATACCGATGGAACTTACAATTGGCTAGGAAATCTAGCGGTGGCGAATAGCATTAAGTGGAAGGGCCAGAGTGAGTTCAATTTGACTGTGCCAGAGACATGGATGTTTGACGGAAAAGCTGCGGGGAGGATCATTAACCATGACATCCTCACATTCGTTCGAGTCTACCATGCCGGCCACTTGGTGTCTTTAAACAATCCACCAGCTGCATTGAACATGATAAACAATTGGATGAGAGGGAACTACAAAATCAACGGGTAGCAAGTTTTTATTGATTAATAAAATTTCCTTATCTGTTAGTTACAAGGTGTCTAATTTCGTTATTCCAAATTGAGCTCCTCTTTGAGCATCCCACAAGTGTTGCATCTCCGCCTCAGCGTATTGTTGGGTCCCTCAGTAGGTTCGCCCCATTCATGCTTGTGCAGACCTTCGAATGTCCTTGTATATGCTTGAGCTCTAGTCTTCTTTCTCATCTCCCTCAGCTGTTCTAGGAACTTTTTATCCTTGCGCTTTTGCTTTGCATCCATTCGCCGTTCATACTCGGCATCTAGGCCATCCTCGCCGCCCCATTTCTTGAATGCGAATTCTTCGACCTGGTATCTCATATAGAGCATCATATTGTTGTAAGTCTTTTGGTGAGGGTTTGTTCTCTCGATATGAGGTAACAGCTCCTCATCACGGAGCTCTGGGTCTGTGAGCAGGTAATCCTCCCTGCATTCGGTTTTCGTCAAGAGCGAATACTTGTCTGGCATCTTCTCTTTACATGGTTTACAGACTCGAGTCTTAAACCAGTTGTACATTCTGAAGTCAAGTTCAGCAGTGCCGCATTCAAAGCATTTCGGCGCATTCGGGTCGTCTAAAGGCTTCGGAGCCTGGTAGTCCTTCTGCTTTGCCTTCCATTCTTCAAGCGTCATACGATCAGAAGACTCGCCACCTTCGTTATCAATAATGAAGCCACCTTTTGAGTCCTCCATCTTGGAAAAGTCATAGTCGATGTAATTTTGAATGATCTTGCTAGGTCCTCCTAGCTCCTGTTTGGAAGCATCCCGGCTCTGCTTAGACACATTCCCCTTTTTAAAATAGTTGGAGAAAGTGGCTTGAGACGGTTTAGTGACCTTGGCCTGTGTCTTTGCTTGGTTTGTTAACAGCCGTTGTCGAGTCGCTTTGAGCCGCTCTAAGGCTTTCTGTCTATTCGCTTCCTGCAAACGCTTCGGTTAGTTGGATCCGGACAACTTTCAGCAACCTTACCTTCTTTGCTAGCTGATCGCTGTTCATGTTGAGCGCAAAAAGGACGAAAAGGACGAAAAGGACGACGAAGAGTTTTGTAATCAAATGATGGCGATACCATGCGACTGATAAAGTTCAGCCGTACCGGCAATTAACGACGCGAAAATAATATTTGGCAGTGTTTTGAAATTTCATCATCCCCCACGATAAAACATGCCTCTAAATGCAGACCTCTCTGAGGTTAGAGGGAGCATCTTATGTCGAGATGCTCAGATCGCGCTGTTAAGTTCTATGCTCTCTTCGGTATGTTGCGATTACGAATGTTCAAATAGCTTATTAACTGGGCTATAGAATCCGATTGAGAGTCCACCTGCCATTCTCCTCCATGGTGCGGCGTCCACTGGTAAGACGGCATTGCTGAGGGCCCTGCTGAAAAATAGTAAGGTTAGTTACTCTGTGGTTGAGGGAGATCAGTGTGTATCTAGACAGATTCTTTTCCAGAGAGCAGTTAGAGCGATCTACAGCAGCTACGAACCCAACGAAGCTGGCGAGTACGTATCGATTTCAAGCTTCACGACTTTTGCAATGAACGTTCAGGATACCCTCAGGAAGCATAGCGGCGGCAAGACGCATGTCCTGGTACTAGACAGGATTGACCAGCTTGGAGAGGACCCAACTGAGCTCTATCAGAACTTTTGTCGGATCCAAGAACAGTCAAATATTAGAAACCTAACGGTTGTGTTTACCATCAGCACACTGCTGCCAAGTGCGTTTAAGACGCTTTCTATACCATCTATTTATTTCCCTCGGTACTCGAAGGAAGAGGCCATAAGAATTATCCAAGAGGCATCGTCAATACCAAACGTGTCTCAGGCTTTTTTCGACAAATGCTCTGAGGCACAACAGCGCCAGGTTTGGATGCGGTTTGCTGAGACTCTTATCAATGCCTTGTCTCCTTATCTTGGGACTGATCTGGCTCTAATTAAAGACTCTGCTCGGCGAGTGTGGCCGAGATATATCCAGCCTATCATTGATGGACGAGCTGGACCGGGAGACAGCGTAAAGCTTTACCGAGAGAGTCAAAAGTACTTTGTCAATGAGTGGGCTATTACTGATTCACTCCTTGGTGAGACCCCAGTGGGGGGTAGCGACCAGTCAACTTACGACCGACTGTCGAAGTATACTCTTCCGACGCAGACGAAGTACCTCATTATCGCGGCATATTTGGCGTCGTATACGCCATCTAGGTATGATATTCGTCTTTTCTCCAAGGCCAAGGATGCCCGAGTTAGCAAGAGAGGTATCCAGCAGCGCAAAGCGCTCAAGGTCAATCCGCGATTCATGGCGGCACCGCCGTTTGAACTGGAACGGATGCTGGCCATTTTGCATGTCATTGTTCCTACGGAACTGGTGTCTAACATTGATATTGGAGTGCAGATCTCAACTTTGCGGACACTGCGACTGGTTATCACGGCCTCGTCCAGTGCCGATGCTCTCGACGCCAAAGCCAGGTGGAAGGTCAATGTTAGCTGGACATTGGTACAGCAGATATCTCGAGACATTGATTTCCCTATAGAAGATTATCTCATAGAATAATACTATACACGGGTATTTATTAATAGTTGCATATGTGTATTGTTCTATAGCTCGATGAGTACCGCATCTTCTTGTTTTTCATGATTTGGCTGTGGCTCTGTCTTCTGCTGCGGGTTAATATCCGGGTAGTAGCTAGAGCTGTCCTGTGGATGCGGCGGGTATGGGCCCGAAGGCTGGGCCTCCAGAGGCGGCGCCGACGGTTGCATGGCGTCATTCTGGTAGCCGGTATACTGTTGCAGCTGCTGCTGTGGTTGATAGTTAGCATAAGGAGGGGCGTTGGCATACTGCGGCGAAGAATTCGTATAGCCGCCAGTACCCATGGGTTGCTGTACAGGAGCAGCTCCTCCGCCGCCAGTGCCCGTGGGTTGTAGCGGTTGGCCCGTTCCCATTGGCTGCAGTTGCTGCGTGGGAGCATAGGATGCGTTAGTATTCTGTGGTTCCAAGCTGTGGCGGTTGTACGTGTAAGCGAGGCGGTCTTCGAGCAGCTTGTCATAGAACCGGACAACTGTCGTAAGCTTTCCGTGCATGTCTACGAGCTGGTCGTATTTCTCAATAGTAGACCCCAGGGTCCGGGCGAGTTTTGGTCTCATTGCTGTCACGCTGTCGTTGAGCTGCTGCAGCTTGGTTTCCTTGAGAATGGCCCCTGGCGGCGCCCGCTGAATGTCTTCGACGAGGCGGACGTATCTATGCAAAATTTCCTCTTCGAGCGGCGTGAACTCGTCGGGCTTGACTTCTGGTTTTACCTCTGGCGTCACCTCTGGCTGGGAACTTGGGGTATCATATGTCAGCGCTGATTGGGATTGGGGTGGCTCGGTTTGATACAGTCCGGTACCTGCTGTAGTACCGCCTTGCTGCTCCATGTCCCGCAAACTCGCTGCAATGGCCGCCTTCATGTCTTCGTCCTCCTCATCGCCCTCTGCGGTCCCCGACTGCGGCGGCATGGAGACCGCGGGCTGAGGCGGCGCCCTAGCCCGCTGGGACTCCTCGAGACTCAATTGTATAGCGCGCTTCAACTCCTCGTCCTCATCGCTGCCAGACTGTTGCGGCTGCTGCGGAGTGCTAGCGTACGGAATTGTATTGCTCGGCTTCTGGCCGCTGCCCAGAGACCCCTTGCGCGCCTTGTACGTCAGCTTGCCGTAGCAGTCATCGCACACCCTCACCGGCTCATTGATGCCAAAGTGCGGCAGCGGCAAATAGTTCTGGCAGTACTGCTGGATGTACACGCCGCCGCAGTTGCGGCAGTGGTGCTTACGGTTAATGAAGGAAAACGGCGTCCCGCTCTTCATACAAGTGTCCGAGTCCATCCACTCCGGCGGCGCCGAAGTGTCAATGAACGAAGCGCCAATCTTGGCGCGCGTCTCTGGGAACTGGAACCCTTCCCTTTTGAGGTCGTCGTACACCTTGTTGACGTACGCGAGCTGGATCTGCCCCTCAAAGGCGTGCGCCCAGGTCTGGATGTACTCGAGCGCCAGGGCGCGCACGTCGTTGTTGACGACCCCCGACGGCGGCTTGACAATGAGCAGCAGCGTGTCCATGAACTCGCGGGACGCAATTTCCGCCAGAAAGTGGCTCCCGCCGTTCTTGATTGTCGTGTCAATGAGATGCAGCGCTGCAATCCGCACGTTGGGGTTCTTGTGCAGCAGCCGCCGCTTCAGCGAGCGCATGGCCTCCTTGGCCGGCACCGCCTTGGACCTGATCATGTCGCATATCTCGAGATTGAGCCCAATGTCCTGCTCCCCGGTCGGCAGGTTCTCCGAGGTGGCCCGCTCCACCTGCTCGTCTATCGACGGACTCGACGAAAACCACGACATGTTCGTATTCCTCGTACTGCGTTATTCCTCGTCGTACTGCCTTGGTAGAGTTGGTCGTTATTCCCGTGTCGTTCTGCCTTGGTAGAGTGCCGTTCTGGTAGGGTTATCGCCACAATGCAGCCTTTTGGGTAGGTGGTCAGCCGCACGGGGGTACCCCGCCACTCCACAGCGTTCGACAGCGCTCGACAGCGTTCGGAGGACCAGACAATGGCGCAGGTTCAGGCATGGCAGTATAAGCTCAAGGCCCAGCTGAAGATGGCGATAAACCGCCTGCGGCTGGTCCAGCAGAAGGAGACGGCGATCGCCAAGCAGCAGCGGCGTAACGTAAGTCCCCGTACTTGGGTGTCCAGTGCTAACGGGTAGCTGGCTCAACTGCTGGAGCAGGGCAAGGAGCAGAGCGCAAAGATCCGCGTGGAGAACATTATCCGCGAGGACTACAATGTGGAGCTGCTGGAGATGTTGGAGTTGTACTGTGAGCTGCTGCTGGCAAGGATCACCTTGCTGGAGCAGAAGGACTGCGACCAGGGACTGGAAGAGGCAGTCAAGACAATTATATACTGCGCCAGCCGCACGGAGGTCAAGGAGCTGCATCAGGTGAAGGAATTGCTGGGCCACAAGTTCTCCAAGGAGTTTGTCAAGGAGGCTTTGGAGAACTTTAATGGGGTTGTGCCGGAGAGGGTGTTGAAGCGGCTTTCGTCCGAGCCGCCAGACCCGAAGATTGTTACGCTGTATCTGTGTGAGATTGCTCGGGCGTACCGAGTGCCGTATAGCGAGCTTCCTCCGGAGGAGCAAGTGAATGGCGAGGAGGAGGAGCAGGAGATGGAGCCGCCCAAGTCGCCGATTGCGGTCATGGCTCCCTCTCCGAATAGCGACAATCCGCACCCGACGGTCAAACTGGACGATTCGCCGACACGCCCGCGGCCAATGCCGGCTGCAAAGCCCAAGACTGCTGCGGAGGAGGAGCTGGATTCGTTAAAGAAGCGTTTCGAAGCGCTCCGCAAGAGGTGATAACCACCCCTGTATACACTTGACCGCAATCACTAAGCCCCTCTTGACAATGTTCGAAGTATGCTTGGTGTACAATTGAGTAAAACCATTGGTGAAAGGGGGTCTGGGTTGCCTGTGGTTAGTGTCCTTGGGGGCCAGCCCCCAAACCCCCGTAGCTGGGGGGTGACCCCCCAGACCCCCCTGTTTGTAGATTGTTTGAAGTATGCTTGGTGCACAATTTAGTAACCAAAATTATTGGTGTGGTTAGTGTCCTTGGGGGGCAGTCCCCAAACCCCCGTAGCCGACTCCTCTGTTACAGATTTGTAGCGTATCAAATGTACTCTCGAATCGGTCTGCGCGTTACGCGTCCCAGCGGCGTAACAACACTGTTACAAGACTCTCCCAAGAAACCCATCTTTCTCCAGTATACTCTTCAATTCGTTACACAGTTCATAGGGGTTCTAGGTCTTGTCTGTCTAAATCTTTCTCTAGTATACTCTTCAATTGGTTACGAAGGAGCCGTAAGTTAAGAGAAATGCACGATTATAACCCACAGAAGATAGTTGGCAGCTAGTTACGAGTTCCAACAGCGTAACAAACAACCTGTGCCCGGATAGAGGGGGGTCTGGGGGGTCACCCCCCAGCTACGGGGGGTTTGGGGGGCTGGCCCCCCATGTGCGCTGGGTAGGAGTTTGACAAACGTGGTGTGTTCGAGGGCCAGCCCTCGAGCTCCCGTAGCTGGGGGGGGGGGGGGGCCCCCCCAGACCCCCCTGTTTGTAGATGCAATGTGTATATCTATGCTAGGTTGTTTTTGCCCTTGTAGTACTTTTTGAGCTTCTCGCCCGAGTAGCGGATCGAGCGCCCAATCCCCGCCGTCACAATGCCCTTGACGGACTGGGCCAGGCTCGGCCACGCCACGGTCTGGCGGATTGCGTGCGACATGTGGTCCGGCAGCCTGGCGTCGGCGGCAATGCGGCGGTCAAACTCAGTACAAAAAAGCGGGTTCTCCGTCGTGTGCTTCTCTACGTCCTTCTCCTTGGCCTGCTGCTGATGGCTGTCTATCGGCGTCTTGCCGTCACCCACAGCAGATGCATAGCGCCCATAGAGCCTGCTCTTGAACTGCAGCGGCAGCCGCACCACCATGTTACCGCGCTTCACGGGGTCCATGTCTTGGACAAGCGACGCCACGGCGTCCGTCGTCTGCTCCGCGAGCTCGAGGTTGGGCAGGCTGTCCATGAGCGGCGAGTACAGCTCGCGGAAATGCAAAAACTGGTTGTCGACAATGTTCTTCACCTTGTTGGGGTTCTCGCCAAACGTCATCCGCGGGTCCCCCATGTACGAAATGCCGGCAATCTTCATGTACAGCTCGTGCTCCGTGAACCGCTCCGGCAGCAGCAGCAGCGACGCCCGCAGTACGCTGATGAGGTTCGCCTGGTTGACGAACCGCAGCCGCGGCTCGTCCCGCAGGATCTTGACCGGCTTGTGCAGCCGCCCCGCCATGTAGAGCGTGTTCCAGTCCGCGAGATCGGTCAGCAGCGTGTCCATGTTCACCACGCCGTACTTGATCTTGAGCCCGTTCATCTCCACGTACGGATTGAAGTAGAGACCAGCTCCACACTTGTCCTGGATCAGGCTGACGGCGTTCGACCCGAGCCACCGCAGCGACGAGTAGTGCTCCGGGTGCTGCTTCATGTTGAGCGAGTGCCAGTGCTGCGAGTGCGACACGGCGAAAATGAGGTCGATCTGCGGGTTCGTCGCCTGGCTCGCCTTGCCCTGGCTGAACACGCCGCTGCCGTACGCAAACGCGTACCGAATCGGCGCCCGGAACTTCCACAGCGTCGACCGCAGCCGCTCCCGCAGATCCTTGTCAATCGACATGTGCTGGTTGTTGCCAAAGTCCTGCGGCAGGTCCGAGAACTTGTTGATCTTGCTGTACGACTTGGCGTTGAGATCAAAGTAGTTTGGCGAGCCGCTTGTCGGCCGACTTGGCGACTTCTCGCGCGGAACTTCAAAGCGCCGTGGGATGGGGCCCTCTTTGCTGCTTCGGTTCTGCTCCAGCGCCGCCATGAGGCGGTCTGTTTCCGACTGGGCTGTCGCCGGGGCTGTGGAGTAGCACCGTTTGGCTGCCTTCACAGAGGCTCTACGAATACTAGACGCCTACCGTCGTTAGTTCACCTGTACTGCAGGTTCCGGGTACGCACTTTCATGTTGCCATCGACTGGTGTTTTCAGAGGCAGTAATTCGCTTTCTACGTGGAGTATTCGAGATGCTTGAGCCCGATTATTCCGATCGATCTAATGCCCTGCCGACCGAAAGGGTGTATACCCCAGGGACTAACGGCACCGGCCATAGTGCTTGCGCGCGCATATCGCATGGGCGGAAACTTTTTTTCTCGCCGCACGTCACCGCTTGTGAAGGATATCTCGGCTATTCGGGATCCGGGAGATGTTTAGTATATTTGAGTAGGTTAGAATATATTGCTCAAGATTTGGTAGCTGGAGGCAATGCTGCCTGATGTAATGTAGATGAACATTATAAATGCGCCGGCAATGATGGAGACTCGGGTGGACACCCATCGGTCGAGCCCACATAGTCGCGAGAGTAGGTAATACAATGGCAACTGTAGGCCGGAGATAGCTATCCCTTCGAGGAGCTCTTTTTCGCTTGCTGCACTGGCGGAAGGGCCGAATTTCGACTCGAGGGCGATCTTTCGAATGCACAGGAGGAGCTCAGAAGATAGGATGGCAAAGGAGAGCGCCCATCCAAACGCAATCTTCGGCTTGGAAACAGCCGGACTTGGTGCACTATTCACGTGGTAGTACGGTTTATCATACGGGGTTTGGCCGTTGTGGCGCGCAATTGCTTGCAATCTCTGTCGATGCATTGTTCAGATGGTGGTATTCGCTTGTATTCAAGTGCCAGGGAGCGCATTGTTTATTCACCTTTTCCTTTATCATAAACTTTAATTTACAAAAGATCTACAACTCATGGGGCTGTCTCGCCAAATTCATAACTGTACAGTACACACAGCTGATATCTTCGTAGTGTGATCCACTCAGGTACACAGTACCAGTACTGTAATACCCGGTCACCTTTACCGCTCTCATCGAGAATGTAGATATGCACTTATCAATTTTATAAGGTTGAGCAGCAATCTGCTATTAAACTTCTATTCCAAAGCCGGCTCTGAATTATAAATATCCTGCCAGAACCCCCATGCTGAATGCTAACTGCCATACTGAATGCTACCGACTCTCCAGCTCATCATGCTTAGTATGAATCCACTACCAAAGGTGCCCCCGTATCCTCAAGCTCCTGGGCCCGCCGCAGAACCCACCACTGATACTGCCGCAAACCCCGATACTAAACGTAGTCTCCGAACGTTAGTGGTGGGTATCTGTTGTATTCTTGGTGCCTTTTTTGTTATATGCATGCTCTTTTGGTACCTGGATAACCTTCAAAAGTCACACCGAATGAGATTAGCGGGCTTGTGAGACTGACTCGTCTAGTCTCTACCCCGGATTTTAGTCATCTGGCCAATTCAAAGAGCTATGATCATATTTTATTCAAACCAATTGCTATGATTTCTGCAATGTGTACGCAGCGGTATAATGAGAGGTACGTAAACCCTTACCAAGTGGTTAAAGAGAAGAGGGTTATTTACGGTACAATCCCTACTGGTAATAATAAAATTACAGATAAAAGTTTAATTTTTGAATTTCATTGCTATTTTACCGTCGACGAATAATGCATATCTGCCATCATGATCGATATTTTTTTTTCAGGATCTACACTCTGTATTACAGTATCGTACAGGTAAAATTATTCTTTGACTTTATGAGACCATTGTGCGTCAACTTGGGTTGATAATTAAAGAACTGTATCTCACACACTGTTGGTGTTCTGCTGTATTTTCCATTCCTGAACACTGTACGGTACACTACGGATGAATTTAGCCATACCCAAGGTGGCCATAGTAACCGTTGATATGAGATTCTTTTCTACGAATGATCATAAATATCGACTTGCTCATCTACTATTTGTAGATTCCCGTTATGTGCATTGTACCTAGTGATGTGTACCGGTATTAACCCAATAAAATGGGTACAGAGTAAAAAATGGAGTAGCAATTCATCAATTGTCATAAATATCCCTACCTAATTTCGGTCCATAAATATCATTATTTTTTTAAAGCTCCTCTGGCTTCTTGAATCGAGCAGCCTCGTCGCCAGCAGCAATAGCCTTGGCCTTCTTGAGGGCAACCTCGTCACCACCCTGCTCGCCAAAGACGTCCTGGCCCCACTCGACTGGGTCGTTGTATCGGAGGTGCTTGTCAAGACCCTCAAGCTGCTTAACAACGTCCTCTGGAAGAGTGAAAACGCCGTCAAAGTTGCTCTTGATTCGGGATGGAGTGACAGACTTTGGCACAACTACGAAGCCCTTCTGGATCAAGTAGGAAACCAAAACGCTGGCAACGTCCTTGCCAAGACCCTCAGCAATCTTCTTGATCTCTGGGTCGTCAATGACTCGTGGCTGGTTGTAGACGTTGTTGCCGAGTGGGCTGTAGGCGGTTGGCACAATGTTGTGCTTCTGGTGGTAGGCGTGGAGCTCTGGCTGCAGCAAGTAGGCGTGGGCCTCAATCTGGTTGACGGCTGGCTTGATCTTGGCAAAGCCGAGGATCTCGTCAATGTGGTGCTGGGAGAAGTTGGAAACACCAATGGATCGAACCTTGCCGGACTCGACAAGCTTCTCCAGAGCCTGCCAGGTCTCCTTGAGTGGAACGTCCTGGAGCTTGGCAAGACCAGCCTCGTCCTTTGGAATCAACTCTGGGGTGGACTGGAAGTTGACTGGCCAGTGGATGAGGTAGAGGTCCAAGTAGTCGAGCTGGAGGTCCTTGAGGGTCTTCTCAAGAGCCTTTGGAACGTCCTCAGCCCGTCGAGCGTTGTTCCAGAGCTTGGAGGTAACGAAGATCTGGTCTCGTGGGACACCAGAGGCAATGATGCCTCGGCCGACCTCCTCCTCGTTCTGGTAGATGGCGGCGGCGTCAATGTGTCGGTAGCCAGACTCGAGAGCGACCTGGACAGCCTTCTCAACCTCGTTAGGCTTGGAGAGCCAGGTACCCAGGCCGATGGCTGGGATATCGTAGCCGGAGTTCAACTTGACAGTCTTAGTGTTGGAAGCCATTGCAATTTTTTCTACAGTGGGTGTTACAAACAGTCAATTGAATGGCAATTGCTCGGGTTTAAATAGCGCTGGCAAACCCCCAGTTTATGCGTTCCCTAAGTGGGGGTCAGCCTTATTGCGTCCGCGCCCGGCTCAGTAACCATACAACCGGAACAGGCCATAGCGGCTTCGCAAGGTTAAGAACAGTTTCGCAACCTCTTCTCTAGCCGGATATTCCGCGTATCTTACCATAGAAGCTATAGCCGGGCTATTTCCAGGACTGAAAGCTATGGAAAATTGGAGAAAACGGTTGTCCCCCACACTTCAGGGTGTAATGCCGGCTGCTCCTCCGGGGAGCCTTGCGCCGATTTAAGCGGGTTAACTTTACCACGAGCACGTGACCTAAGCCGCCTGCGGCGTGATATTTTCGTGGGGGAACCGCTCCACGGTTCATCGTGGTCGTCTCTGTGCTGCCTGGGGCTTATTCATTTAGACCTTGGTAGTCGTGTAGACTGGACAGGTATTCATTCCATGTTTACAGCGTTCTCTTTCGGCGTTTACACTGATAATTGCGCTACCTCGACATTAGTAAGTGTTCGTGCCCACAGCCCAGCTTATCAGCATGGTCTGACGACATCCATTGCGTGCCTGCTCTGCTATTGCATCATCTACAAGTCGGAAAAATCATATCACCGGTGCTTAAAGTCCGGGAATCGCTTACAGCTGTCCATGCGAATATTTCAGCATTCAGGAGTATATATCAGAATGAAAGATTACCTCATTTAATAGATCAGATGGCGTCAATCAAACGGTCCAAGAGAGTGGTTTGACTGTCACCGGCGGTAATGCTAAGGGGCCTGTGGCGGAGGAGTAGGCTCATAAGCCGCAGTATACGCAGCTACTCAATAGGAGCACTGGGCAACCATTCGCTACGAGGGTACCAGATCGAGTGCATTAATGCGTGCTTGGAGGCGTTCCGGCAGAAGAAACGGCGTATCGGGGTCAGTCTGGCTACTGGCGGCGGCAAAACAGTTATATTCTCGCATTTAATCGGCAGAGTAGATCCAGTGAGTGGCTATGGGAACAAGGTATTGATCGTTGCCCACCGGGGGGAATTGATTCACCAAGCATTTGACCGGGTCACGGCGATCAACCCAGATCTGAGCGTCGAAATTGAAATGGCGAGCCATAAAGCTTCGGGTGAGGCAGACGTGACAATTGCATCGATTCAATCTGTGACTCGGAAGCCTCGGCTTGAGAAATTCGACCCGAAAGAGTACAAGCTCATTATTATCGATGAAGCCCACCATGCGGCGGCAGAACAGTACATGAAGCTATTAAGGCACTTTGGCGCCGACACAAGTGATTCTAATGTCGCAGTTGCAGGGTTCTCGGCTACCATGTTCCGCAGAGACAAGCAATCGCTTTCGAAGATCATGGACGAGCTGGTTTACCACCGCGACTTTCTGTACATGATTGACACAGGATGGCTATGCCCGGTCAAAATCACTACGATTCGGACCTATGTCGATTACACAAATATCGAGGTGAACAAGCGTACTGGCGACTACAAGGAGGCACCGCTCTCTGAAGCAATTAACACTCCATTGGTCAACGAGCTTGTAGTCAAGTCATGGGCGCACCATTCGAAAAAAGGGACGAAATACAAATCAACCATGGTATTTGCGGTCGATATTGCGCACACAGTTGATCTCGCGAACGAGTTCCGACGGTTCGGGGTCGATGCGAGAGTCGTCACCTCGAACACACGCAAGGCAGAAAGGAAGGCAACAGTGGAGGATTTCAGAGAGCACAAGTTCCCGGTGCTGATTAACTGTGGAGTATTTACCGAAGGCACTGATATCCCCAATATAGATATGATCATACTGGACCGTCCGACGAAGAGCGACGGGCTGCTAGCACAGATGATTGGACGGGGACTAAGACTGTCACCGGGGAAAGAACACTGTCATATCATAGATTTGGTCGGCTCCACTGAAAATAGCGGGCTCGTGACTGTTCCGAAGCTGTTTGGGCTACCGCCAGAAATTCTTGTCGAGCCTGAGACGGATATGATGGCGCTCAAGAGTCTGCTGGAAGAGGAAGACGAGAGGGAGGCGAGTACTTCGGAGAAAAAAGAGCGTCCTGAGTGGAACAGCATTGGCAAAGTTGAGTTTGAAACGTTTGATTCGGTAGAAGAGTACATTTCTCGGGGAATTGACGACAAGTTGGAGAAGCATGCCAAAAAGCTCAACTGGTTACGGACCAATGAAAATACCTATGTGCTGTCAGGGTTCGGCAGTCACTTACGACTTGTTGTGACAGGCAATGATACCTACAGACTGCTTCGATACTACCCGATCCCACCCAAGATTAACGATAAACGAGCCAATGTTGTAGCACGGCAAGTGCTAGGAGAAAACATAGAAGGGCTGTCTACAGTTATGGAACAGGTGGGTGCGTTTGTTGAAGCGCGCCCATCTATTTTCCCCAAGAGTCTACTTGATCCGCAGGGACACTGGCGCGATTCGCCGCCTACGGCTGGCCAGCTCAAAGAGCTCAAAAGACTGACGTCACGGGCCAAGCCCGAGGTTATGGCGGAGGCATCGAGCTTAGGGGTGCTGTTGACGGACCAAGAAAGGCTCACGCGGGGGGAGGTGAGCGATTTTATCCAAAAGTGCCAATGCATGGGCGTCGTTTCGCAGCTGAAGTTCATGATTCGGCAGGCCCGACACCGCGAAGCGGTTGAGCGATCCAACGCTGAGCGACAGATGCGCGAGGAGCAGATTGCCCGCTACACCGCTCTGCCTGGGCTGGACCAGTCCAAAGTGGCAGATGTGCAATATTACAGCAATCTGTAATGCATTTTACAGCAATTATGGGTTGTACATTAAAATAAGGCCACCTGTCTATTACAGTATGGGGACGAAGCGTTTTAGCAAGCGGATAACCGAGTCAGGAGGCCCAATACGACGACCGGACACACGGCTCGGCAGATCCCCTCGTTTTGAGCTACAGATGCGCTTGGCTGGACACAAAAAGGGCCCTTGATTATGCACTTGTTTGCAGACACTTTTCGTGGGAATCGCTCTCTCACACCTTCACATAGGGGCCATAGAACAAGTGCGGTGCACCGGTGTTACATGTACCGCTGACGAGCAGGGCAAAAGTAAGCGATGGGGTGACGGCGATCGAACTTGGCGTGCAGCAAAGCCGTTAGATGATGACGAGAAGAAGGTCTTTGGGCGTGCATTGTCTTCAATCGCTCCAAGCTGAGCATTGGCAGCGTGCATACAGTACAGTAGTCTTGAGATTTTTGTCTCACCACGTAATAGGACCATACTGAGTCCTCTATTGCATTCTCGGACTTTACATTTTACTGATCTTGGCTGTCGATAAAACCTCTCCACAATTTCGCGTACACTGTATTTTAGCAGTGGAGGTGCATTTACAAGGCTGACAAAGAAGGAATGTCAGCCGATTTTTGGTGGTGGATGAAGGGGAAGGGGCAGGCTGCTGCAAAGGCAGAGGGGAAGGTCATTGTGATTTGCTGCACAGCGGCGATTACCCCCTCCCCCCTTAAGCAGCTGTAGTAGAGTGTTCCGCTCGGGGAATGGACTCCGCTATCCGGCTAGCGTTCAAAAAAGACTGCGAAAGAAACTAAACGACTAGCATCAACAGATGAGGTAATGCTTGGTTTAATTTAGTCATGTTGGTCGTGCCTTATCGATAAAGCAGTCCCTGACTGATAATGCATTTCCTGGGTGTAACCAACTCTAAAGGGCGGTCTCCATCAATAGCCGAAGTGCCAGAAGGCTCGGCGAAGCGGCGATGGATGCAGTGCTGAAGAATGCGGGGATACTGCGTAATTCTAGTCCCGCTGCCGCAAACCGAAGAGACCGTTGAGGGGCGCGCTTGAGACCGTTTTTCGCCCACCAGATCTGAACCAATTTGCTCTTTGACAAAATTTTTCCATTGTGGGGAAGACGAAGAAGAAGAAGATCATTCGACAAAAGCTCGAATGAGGATCAGATGACGAAGCGAGTGAGATGGATGAATCTCGTTCGCTACGGATAGCCGTAACGGTTCCCTAGTCTGGATGACGAGGTGCTTGCTGCAATGCAACGCTAATGCAAGCACACGAATGTTTACGATACTGCGCTCGGAATTAATACCCATGCATTGCGCCAACTGCACTGTACACCGCATTGTCGGACTGTATAGCGTAAAGTCACACGTTTTGCCCAATATCTCCAGCCAACGAGAACTGAGGCAGGCTCGTGTAGAGTGATGGAAAAAAAAACAAAAAAACAAAAAGGCTTGCCTTGGGTGATGGACAAACGGCTTACCCCAAAAGGGATGTGACACATGAAGCAAAAGGACTCAGCGAGGGGAGTGCCTCTGCCCAGCATATACAGGGAGGCGAAGAGTTCGAGATGAGATGAGTTGAGCGATGCTCTTCTCCTCAGAAAGCCCACCGTTACGTGTGAGGGGAGTCTACTCTACCTTGCGTACACAGGCGGTCTGGACCAAAGTGGTCCACAACCCCGCCAAATACAAGCATAAGCATGCGAGAATCACTACTGCATTAAGGTTTATAATGTCTCTGATTAAAAACAACTGCAACTACCCCCCTTAACTTGCTTTTCCAGCGCATGAGAGGGCGGCACTTCCTATCTCTGATTCACCGAGTGCAGAGACGACACGACGACTCTGGTTGTCGACCGACATTTGTGATCTCCGAGGAGAGATAAGGGCTTTTCACGTCGAGCCCGAAGTTCGCCGGCTATCCATTCTATTACCCGGTAAGTCGGTAAGATCGAGGCTCTGAAAGGCAGGTTGCCGTTTCGAGAGGGTCTCAACGTATGGCGGGGTACGCCACAACAAGTCCGACTTGCTTTTCGCTTCTGTTTCTGCCGTGGCTACCCCTCTGCCGTAACACGAGTCCGAATTAGGGGTTTGTGCGTGCCGATCAGCAGGGAAATGCCGATTGACATGCAGTTGTACGACCCCCGGCGGGTTTATATAAGTGAGCGGCGATTCGCTCTTTTGGAGGCTTGAACTAGCCAAGTTCTCAACTTCTCTTGCTTTATAAAGTCCCTCCAGCTATCAAAATGGGCGCTGAAAAATACGACTCCAATATTGAGGAGTTCAACAACGATAACAAGGTCGTCGTCGAGCCTGTTGAGCAGATCCAGCTGTCGCGATGGGAGCGGATCAAGGACTCGTTCAAGGAGGCCGACATGGAGGCCATTGAGGGCTCCGAGAACATGACGGAGCTCGAAAGGGCTGCCCATATGACGGCCGCTTCGCCGCTTGCTCGAAAGCTCAAGAACCGACACTTGCAGATGATTGCTATTGGTGGTGCCATTGGTACCGGTCTTTTCGTCGGTTCCGGCTCTATGCTTGCGACCGGTGGTCCAGCTGCTCTCATTATTGGTTACGCTATCATTGGTATTATGCTTTTCTGCACCATGAACGCTCTCGGTGAAATGGCCGTGACCTTCCCAGTCTCTGGTGCGTTTTCGACTTTCTGCACTCGATTCATTGACCCATCGTGGGGTTTCGCCGTTGGCTGGAACTACGCCGTGCAATGGCTCGTTGTCCTTCCCCTTGAGCTGGTCGCTGCATCTATTACCATTGGATACTGGCAGTCCGATATCAACCCGGCTGCGTGGGTCGCCATCTTCTATGTTTTGGTTGTTGCCATTAACCTGTTTGGCGTCCGAGGCTACGGTGAGGCTGAGTTCATTTTCTCCATCATCAAGGTCACTGCCGTTATTGGTTTCATCATTCTTGGTATTGTCATCAACTGCGGCGGTGCTCCAAAGGGCGGTTACCTTGGCGGCAAGTACTGGAGCGACCCTGGTGCTTTCAACGGTACGAGCCCTGCTGAGAACTTCAAGGCTGTGACGACCGTCTACGTTGGTGCTGCATTCTCCTTCACTGGTACCGAGCTGGCTGGTCTTGCCGCTGCTGAGACCGAGAACCCGCGAAAGACGCTGCCACGAGCGGTCAAGCAGGTGTTCTGGCGAATCACGCTCTTCTACATTGTTTCTCTGACCATTGTTGGTCTCCTTGTGCCATACACTGACACCCACCTTCTGGGCGCCTCTAGCGTCGACATTAAGGCCTCTCCATTTGTCATTGCCATCACCAACGCTGGTATTGGCGGTCTTCCATCCGTGTTCAACGTTGTCATTATGATTGCTGTCATTTCGGTCGGCAACTCTGCTGTGTACGGGTGCTCTCGAACTCTTGCGGCGCTGGCTCACCAGGGTCTTGCTCCAAAGTTCTTGGGTTACATTGACAAGGGCGGTCGACCACTGTGGGGTATTGCTGTGACCTGTGTGTTTGGTCTGCTCTGTTTCCTCTCTGCGTCTGACAAGCAGACGGAGGTGTTCAACTGGCTCATGGCTCTGACTGGTCTGTCGCTGATTTTCACCTGGGGCTCGGTCAACCTGTGCCACATTCGATTCCGACGGGCGTACGCCGTACAGGGCCGATCGCTCGACGACATTCCGTTCCGATCGCAGGTTGGTGTCTACGGGTCCTGGCTCGGGTTCATCATCAACGTGCTCATTCTCATTGGCCAGTTCTGGGTGGCTGTGTGGCCCAAGGGCAGCTCGCCGGACGCGTCCTACTTCTTCCAGAAGTACCTTGCTGCCCCGATCATCCTTGCATTCTACCTTGGCCACAAGATCTGGAAGCGGTCGCCGATTGTGCGAACGCGGGACATGGACCTCGACTCTGGCCGACGAGAGGTTGACATTGACCGACTCCAGCAGGAGCTCGAGGAGGAGAAGCAGTACATTGCCTCCAAGAGCATTTTCTACCGGACCTACCGATTCTGGTGCTAATTTTACCCGGCATTTAACGACTTGTTTATGTTTGTACTTATGAATTTGCTTTACGCATCCATTGTATTCTTACAGTGACATATGGGGGGCCAGCCCCCCAAACCCCCCGTAGCTGGGGGAAACCCCCCAGACCCCCCTTTGCTTCTTTAATGTCGTTTCTAACGGCTGTAACGAAGTCCGTACACCCAACACCATACGTAATAATAATGAGTGCTTCCCCAGACCCCCGCTAACGAGTATGTAACTCCCTTGCAACATCCCAAACAGTGTATTGCCTCAGACCCTCAATGGATCATTGCTTTATACTTTCAGTGTAACCAATTCCCAATGCAGTACATGTCCCTGAGATATACCAGTTATTTTCTGGAGGTTGTACCCGGAGAATACTGGGAGTTGGTTACGGTATTCAACTCAAGAGGTCAAGAACTAGTGACAATTGTAAAAGAGTGGATTTATTCATAGCAATAAACTGGTAAAGAGGACAATTGGAGGGAGGAACGGGGGTCTGGGGGCGGGCCCCCAGCCACGGGGGGTTTGGGGGGCAGAGCCCCCCAAGAGCGACTAGGGCGGGACAGTGGCAGGAATTAGATATATTTTCGTAGTCTACAACTGGGGGCGGCCAATTGGGGGGAGTATATGCGTTAGTTGGTCATTTCTTGTTGTTCCGGGGCATGCTTGTCTTGGAGCTCGGCCTGGTCGACGTTGTGGAAGTCGAGAATCTCCGAGTACATCATGACCTTCCAGGTGTCTACGGGCAGGTCAGCGTCGTTGAAGGACCAGTCGAAGCGCTCTGCGGCGACGGGCTCGTCGCTGGGCTCGTGGTAGGGCGCGAGGTAGGGGTGTTTGAGGGCGTCTGCGGCGGTGATGCGCTTGCGGGGGTCGAAGACGAGCATGCGCTCGAGCAGGTCTACGGCGTCCGGGTCGGCGTTGGCGAAGCGCTGCGAGAGCGGGATGCGCTCGCGCTGCGGCAGCGAGCGCACGAAGCGCAGCGTGTTCTCGCTGCCAATGGTGTTGATCACGTCGTCCGGCGGCGAACCGAGCAGCTCCGTGATGATGCTGAACTGGTGCACGTGGTCCTTGCCCGGGAAGAGCGGCTTGCCCTCGAGCATCTCGGCGAAGATGCACGCGGCGGACCATATGTCAACCTCGACGTCGTACTTCTGCCACGTGAGCATGATCTCCGGCGCGCGGTAGTAGCGCGTTGCGACGTAGCCCGTCATCTGCGGGTCCTGGATGCGCGCGAGGCCAAAGTCGCAGATCTTGAGGTCGCAGTTCTCGTTGATGAGGATGTTGCTCGGCTTGAGGTCGCGGTGCACGACGCCCGCCGAGTGCACGTACGTGAGCCCGCGCAGGATCTGGTACAGAAAGTACTGCACGAACTGCTTCTCGAGCGGCCGCGAGATGATGAGCCGGTGCAGGTCCGTGCCGAGCAGCTCCGTCACAAAGTATATGTCCTCGAGCGGCGAGATGAATATGTCGCTGAGGGTGATCAGGTTCTCGTGGCGCAGCTGCTTGAGCAGCTTGAGCTCGCGGTACGTGCGCTTCGCCAGCACGGGCGTCGAGAACGGCTTCATGATCTTCTTGATCGCCACGTTCTGGCCCGTGAGCTGGTCCTTGGCCGAGCACACGAGCCCGAACGCGCCCATCCCGACGGGGTTCAGGTCGACGTACCGGCTCGTGATCTCAAAGCACGTCCCGAATATCTGTGTCCTGCCGCAATTAGCCTCGTCCCGCGCCGCAGAGCTACCTACCTGATGAAGTCCGCCATGGTGTGTGATGGGGAGGTTGGTTGGGACTCAAAATTTGACGTGCTTGACAGCCGTGATGTCATCGTACGGGGCCCTTGCAGCCGCTCCAAGGCGACAGCGCCCGGGCCAGTGCATTGCACGCCTGCTGGGCTCTGGCGGCAGTGTAGAGCGCCAGTCCCCCGTGGCTGGGGGCCAGCCCCCAGACCCCCGTTACGCCGTTGGGAGAGCTCGGTACACTGTTGCAAACGAGCTCCTAAGCAGCGTGCCCAGGGTGCATGGGGGGCGCTGCCCCCCAAACCCCCCGTGGCTGGGGGCCAGCCCCCAGACCCCCGTTGCTCCGCTAGCTATTGTTGGTTCTATCTGTTCAATTGCACTTTTATAGCCATTGACTCCATCTTATTCCATATCCTGTAATTCTGCCGCGTATTTGCCTGCTTACGTCCGTAGCGTTACTATACCGTAGTACTATTCGTCGTGTTACCACATTGGCAGTGTTACTATTTGTAGTACCACTCTTAGTAGTACCGTGGTATTACCATTCGGACAGTGCCTTCGTACTGTGTGGGGCGTGGTACGGCTTGTGCCAGAAATAGCGCATTCCATTCCATGCCACTACACAGCAACTCCAATTACCATCTCTATACATGTAATACTGTCGCTAATTATGCTAATCGAGTGTCAAAGCCAAAGCTATGGACCAATGTATGGACCATAAGCGATGGCAATCCGCATGATGACAATGCCGCCCATGCGGACCGCAGCCACAATGCACCAGCCACAATACATTGCTCATATACCAAAGTTTCAACCTCCGGTCGCCATGCTCTATAGGGCTGCTGTTCTGTTGAGGTATTTGTTGAGTACATTCCTTTTCGGTTTCTACCGCTGTACTGGTACAGGAGTTTGCCGGTGTAACAATCATCGCTAACGCGTTTCAACGCCTTTGGCCACTTTTACTTGCCCTCGGATAACAAATCCTGACAAACTAGTCACAGCCATGGGATGCGAGAATAATCATGTTCTTATCAATTGCGAGCCACTATGTGATGGACCAAATGACCCAAACTGCAAGATTGCATGAACCACGAAGCAGATGCGGCTTAACGCAATTGAATTGTGAAATTAGATAACAGTATTACGGACTCTGAGTTGTTAAATAGTAAAAAAGATAGATGGTAATGGTCAGATAAACGTCGAAATGGACTCGTTGAGCCAGGCGAGCAATCTTTCTCCTTCGTCTCCTTCACTAGCTTCTCGTATGTCGCGGCGAATGCGCCCCCGCCGCCCTGGCGGCACGTAAAAAATGCCATTGTCGCCAACAGTCACCTCTGGGGATAGCAATGCATACAATTCATTGTATGCCCCCTCGGTCGCACCGAAAAACACTAGAAGATATGACAGCCACACAACTATCCCCGTGCTCGCCCGCGTAAGCTCTGACTTGACCGTGCCCGGGTGCACTGAAACCGACACTACCCCCGAATCCTGGTGCTGGCCCGCCCACAGAATGCAGCTCATGACATTGGCGGCCTTGGACTGGCCATACAATACAAGGTCTGCCGGGTGCGACTTTTCAAGCTTCAAGTTCCCCCAGTCGAGCCCCCTTTCTGGCGCCTGGAACAGCCCTAACGAGGAGACCCACACTACTCTGACCTCGTTTGCCGGCGGTTCCTGCGCCGTTTTCACTAGCAGATCGTCCAAAAGAGTCTGCACAAGCCACGGCGCTACGGCATTAATGCCTAGATGGCTCTCGATCCCTTGCGCAGTGAACGGTTCTGGCGGTGCAAGCGCTCCTGCGTTGTGGACGACGCCGTGGAGTGCTGATTCCTGGGCCAGCAGCTTGGAAATCGCCGGTTTGATTGTGCTCAAGTCGCTGTAGTCCAGCACAAGCGGCTCAATGCTCGCATCAGGCAGATTGATCTTTTGCAGTGCCTGGTCAAACTTGTCCTGCGACCGCGTGGTAGTATATACTTTGGCGTTCTGCCCTGCTAAAAGCCGGACCGCTTCAAGGCCTATCCCGGCTGTCCCCCCTGTGACAAGGTAGACCTTGCCGCTCAAGTCAGGGTAGTCCTTTTCCGTGAACCGGCACCGTCTCGGCACGAGAGAACCCAGCCCTTGCACTATATCCGCCAGCCCCAAGCCCATGTCGTTGTCCCGACGGGCTCCCCTGCTGCGGGGGGTTATGGCCCCCGTGAACATCTCGGTTGTTTCGAGGGCCAGCCCTCGAGCTCCCGAAGCTGGGGGGAAACCCCCCAGGCCCCCCTCTGCCAACCTCCTTTCGCAATTGCTTGGGGGCCAGCCCCCAATGCAATTGCACCGGCGAGTGTGGCGGGGATAAAATCGGGTGCAATAGCGTTAAAAGGGCGCACGGACGCGGGGGAGGAGGCAGCCATAAGGGGCGCGACAGTTGCACTTGTGACGTATAGCGAAAAAAGGTGAAAAATGCGTCTCTACTTGATTCCGGCGCTGTTTGTGGTGCTCCCGCCGCTGCTGTGGAACTTTATCAACTACTACATCCCGCTCGAGGCCCCCGAGCCGCTGCAGAACCAGAAGATCACGCTGCTGACGGCGCACCCTGACGACGAGGTCATGTTCTTCGCGCCCACGCTGCAGGGGCTGCTGGTGCCGGGCCACAACAACAAGATCGAGATCCTGTGCCTGTCGAACGGCAACGCCGAGGGCCTCGGCGTCGTGCGGGAGCAGGAGCTCATGAAGGCGGTCAAGCCGTTCGGGTTCGGCCCCGACAACGTGACCATCATCAACGACCCCAAGATCCAGGACTCGATGGAGCTCGAGTGGGACTCCAAGTTCATTGCGGAGGAGATCCTCGAGCCGCGGCTCAAGGACACGACCGTCGTGATCACCTTTGACGACCAGGGCGTGTCCTCGCACCCGAACCACATTGCTGCGTACCTCTCTGCCGTGCGGTGGAAGGCCGCCGCGTACCAGACGCGGTCCGTGTGGGTGCTGCGAACCGTGCCTGTGTGGCGCAAGTACACGGCGCTCGTGGACGCGCTCTACACGTGGGCCGACAAGAAGTTCCTCAACCCGGACGCTGCGCACAACACGGCGGTCATCGTCGCGCGCCAGTTCGGCTTCGAGCTCACCAAGCGCGCCATGATCCAGGGCCACAAGTCCCAGATGAAGTGGTACCGGTGGTTCTACCTCCAGTTCTCGCGGTACATGGTCGTCAACGACCTTATGGAGCTCTAGTTAGCTAGCTACCGTCGTTCTTTACAATTGTACTCTTTGTAGACCCAATTGCATTGGGGGCTCTGCCCCCAAACCCCCGTAGCTGGGGGCCAGCCCCCAGACCCCCGTAAACCCTCTGCCCAATTGCATTCGTGGCTCCCCATTGGCGGGGTCTCCGTTACGCCGTTGGGAGAATTTGGTACGCCGTTACAAATGGGCGCCAGCTATACCAGGTCGAGAGAACAGTTGTCGTTCTTTGCATTATAGTCTCTGTAGACCCAATTGCATTGGGGGCTCTGCCCCCAAACCCCCGTAGCTGGGGGCCAGCCCCCAGACCCCCGTAAACCCTTAGCCCAATTGCACTGGTGGCTCCTCATTGCGGGGGTCTCCGTTACGCCGTTGGGAGAGTTTGGTACATCGTTACAAATGGGCGCTGCATATGCGAGGTTGTGAGAACCGTTGGGTGCGGCTGGTAAGGGGGGTCTGGGGGTCTCCCCCAGCCACGGGAGCTCGAGGGCTGGCCCTCGATAGCATTGGGCTCGGGTGTTAACCCCGTTGGGAGGATTGTTACACTGTAACAAAAATGCTACAGTTCAGAGTAGAGGGGGGTCTGGGGGGTTTCCCCCCAGCTAAGGGAGCTCGAGGGCTGGCCTTCGAAAACAATTGGGCTCAGGAGCCAATGGGGGGTCTGGGGGGTTTCCCCCCAGCTACGGGAGCTCGAGGGCTGGCCCTCGATAGCATTGGGCTCGGGTGTTAACCCCGTTGGGAGGATTGTTACACTGTAACAAAAATGCTACAGTGGGGGGGGGGGTTTCCCCCCAGCTAAGGGAGCTCGAGGGCTGGCCCTCGAAAACAATTGGGCTCGGGAGCCAATGGGGGGCCTGGGGGGTTTCCCCCAGCTACGGGAGCTCGAGGGCTGGCCCTCGAAAACAATTGCGTTGCGGGGGTCTGGGGGCATGGAGGTCATGATCTATCGTTATAATATACATATTTACAATGCGTCTTTGAGGCTGGCGAAGCGCAGCGCCTGGAGCCCGCCCTCGTTCTCGGCGGCCTTGGCCATCTGCTCAGCGTCCTTCATGCGCATGAAGCGCTCAGTGCGCGTCAGCGCCCTCTTGTACTTGCCCGAGTTCTCGAGGTGGTTGAAGAGCCCTGTTCTGACGGGCTCGTAGGCGCTGTCGCGGGCGACCCAGCCGTCGACGAGCGCAAACGCCTTCTTCTTGCGGCCGAGGCTGATGAGCTTCTTGGCCGTGCGGTTGAGGAACACGGTAGCCAGAAACTTTTTGTCCCACACGTTGGAGGAGAGGAAGATGGAGTCGATCTCGCGCGCCATGCGCGCCGTGTGGTTGACGCGCTCGAGGGAGAGCAGCCTCAGGTAGAACATGAAGAAGGTGGGCCTGATGCGGTGCGCCCGCATCTCGTCCCACAGCGCATCGAACTGCTTGGGCCGCCACTTGGGGTCCATGAACGCCCACCGCAGCAGAATCGTCCAGAAGTACAGCGTTGCGGTGGCGTTCCCCTCGAGCCTTACCGACCCGTACTGCGGCGCGAGCCACCGGCAGTAGTCAATGCCCTCCTGGAGCTCGCCGCAGTATGCAAATGAGTGAATGATGCTAGTTAGTGTGTTGGTGTCCGGCGCCAGAAGCGTGCCGTCCTTGGCGATGCGCTTCGACCGGTCGCGGTCCCCGATCTCGCCCCACAGCGACGAGATGACCGTGCGCAGGCTGCCGAGGTCCTCGTTCCGGGCAAAGTAGAGCATGAGCAGGTCGTGCGTGCGCAGGTCGGCGATGCAGCCTTCGGCGACCATGCGCTTGAACAGCTCGAGGGTGTCGTTCGTCACCGGCGGCTCCAGCACCGTGTCCATGTTCGCTTTGCGGTTCACGCGGTGGAACCGGTCCCAGAACCAGGGGTACCCGTTGCACGTCGCGCGGATGTACGCGTTCCACAGCCCGGTCGTCCGCGGCACGTCGAGCCGCTCGGCCTCCGCCCACAGCTGGTCCACTTTGTAATATTCGCGGGCCTGGAACGCTCCGTCAATCATGCGCGCGTAGTCACCCGCTGCGAGGCGGTGGCCGGCGTCCTTGAGCGCCTTGAACGCCGCTTCGTGGCGCGACCAAAAGCTCTTGTGCATCCGCGGCCCTAGCGCCAGCCGCCGCAGCAGCTGCGAGCACTGCCGCGGGTTTAATTGCTGGAGCAGCGCCGGCTCGGTCGCCTGGACGAACTCGAAAGTGCGCCAGATCTGCTCCGAGACCTCGGTCTGTACCGACTCTTCCGCCAGCAGCCCCGTCAGCTCCTGTAACCGCGGGTCTCCGTGGCTCTGTCTGTGTAACGGCATGGCTAGCGCCCTGCTGCCAATGGGATCATGCGGATGCAGCGCTCTCCGCGAGTGCGGGAGCAGGGTTGTGTCGGTGATGTTGCGCCGCAGAACGTAGTCCTTGGCGACTTTCATGTACTCTGCGGGCTCGATCGGCTTCGTGGCCATCGTCCGCCGCCCGAGCGCGAGCCGGCCCGCCAGCCGGTGGTGGAAGGGCCTCATGGGATTGGTTGGATATGCGGTTGTCGTCTCGGCCAAACTCGAAATTTTTCACCCGGTAAGCCCCGGACTGCGGTGTACGCCGCTTCCCGCCGTTGCGCGCGTACACCTCGTCCCGACGCGGATCGCGATATAAATTGAATCAGCCTGCCGCATTATTGAATGAATCAAGAAAGAAGCCTTCGTAGTAGCGTAGCAGCCAGTGGATACATGTGCTTGGAGTGAAGGAATGTCGCAGAGTGACGGAAGCGACTTTCTCGCAGGTGCGGTCGTCTGCTGCACCCAGGTAGAGCCCGAGATCAGGGTAAGTAGTTTGGCCACAGATTCAGGCGACTGACCCGGGTAGGACAAGATATTCCACGTCGTCAAGACGCTGGGAGGCGCGTTTTCGCAGGATCTCAGCGAGGACGTGACGCACCTCGTCGTCGGCGGGCGAAATACGCCAAAGTACCAGTTTGCCGCCCGCCAGAGAGGCGACATGGTCTTCCTCAAGCCGGCGTTCCTTCCGGCGCTGTTTGAAAACTGGCAAAAAGGAGACGAGTTCGGGGAAGTCCAGGTCGAAATGGCCAAAGGGAAGCTCGGCGTTTTCGAGGGCTGCTCCATATGCTTCACGAACATTGAAGCGGGCGAGCGCCGGGAGCTCATTGATCTCATCCGCGCCAATGGCGCAGAGTTCACCAAAGACCTCATCAAAGACTCTACAACCCACTTGGTCACCGACGGCACTTCGGGGAAGAAGCTCGAGTTTGCCCGGAAATGGGGCCAGCACATTGTCACCAAAGCATGGATCCACGACAGCATACGCAGAGGGGCTGCCCTCCACGAGGACTACTACCACCCAGACCTCCCAGAAGAGAGAATTGGCAAGGACGCGTGTATAGAATGGCCGCAGGATGTCAAAAAGCCCGCTGCAAGGGAGAAGCCCGCTGCCCGCAAGCCAAGCCTCAAGCTCTCAAAGAAGCGCAACCTCAACCCGGACGATCTGTGGGGGGTTGTTAACGAAGACTCTTGGCGCGCGAAAAAAGCGTCGAAAGACTCGGACGACTCGTGGATAGACACGCGCCAGCCAGATACCAACGAGAGCCACGAGACGGCCGCTAATAATGAGAATAGCAACACGACTAGCAGCGATACGGCGAGTGGGCGAATATTCGAGCATTTCGACTTTGTATTCTACGGGTTCACACCAAAACAAGACGGCATTCTGCGCAAGACAATTGCCTCTCTTGGCGGCACAGTGCGCGACCGCATCGACGATGTACACGACTTTGTTATCATAAACTCGGCAATGGCGCCATCGAGCCGCCCTGCGACCCAGAACGCTGCAATCGCTACGGAATGGATGATTGAGCGGTCAATGCATTTAAAGTCTCTCACTCTAGATATTTGGGGGACCCCGCTGGAACACCACAACGTGCCGGGATTCGACTGCCTCAACATACACTACTCGGGGTACTCTGGTATCGAGGAGTTGCATCTGTCGCGCATGATCAAGCTTCTCGGAGCCAACCACGCACCGATAATGGAGGTCAACGCCGGAAGGACCAATTCGACTGACATTGTCATTGTGTCGAAAACTAAAGGACGTCGCCAGAAGATCCTCCTGTGCCAGAAGCACAAGATCCCCATGGTGACCGAGGCATGGCTGTTCAAGTGCGCCGAGAAAGGGTTCTTGGTGCCCTTGGATGAGTCGGACTTTATGGTATTCAACGGCCAGGTTGTTCACGAAAAGTTTCTTCGTCGGCGATCAGCCGGCGACGCAGAGCCACCATCGCCAGCTGCAAAGACACAGCAGCAGCCAAAGCGCTTGGAGGAGAGCAAAAAGAGAAAAGCAAGGCTCTTTGGAAAGGCCGCGCAGTCAAACATGCGGACCCAGACCGAAACCCAGCATTTCCACGACGACACCACCGATCTGGAAGACGAGCCTGAATATACCCAGGTCTCGTATCTTAATCCAGAGTCCATATCTGCAAAGAAGCAGCTCATGGCAGCATTGGGAGAAGATGTTTCCACAAGCGAGAATGTCGACTATGTCGAGGACACAACGCCTGCAGTCGAAGCCAAGAAGGGCCTTGCCACAGCTGCAGACCGGCCGCGCCGCAATCTGAGAAATAGAAATAATGACGACTAAACCCCGCATTCCTTTAGAAAGACTTGATATTGGTTATCCCATAGGGACTTGATTGGTTATCCCATTAGGAAAGAGTTTATCGAGTTGAGGGTAGCTCTGCTGGGATTGACCTTGTGTTGCACGATGATGCCTGCTAGCCGCTTGCGAATAGCTTCCTTTCCCAGATAAGCCTTGGACCGCTGTGGTAACGGCTCGCCCTTTTCGGAATGGTATAAGCACATCAGAGCGAGGGCGATGCCGACGCTAAAGTCATTCCCTGTGTCACAGACAACGGCTATAGATTTGCTTGGAGTATATAGAGCATCCAACTGCTTGATCAAGGTTGGTAGCCAAGCTCGCAGTTCTTTTGACCCTTTCTTTCCTGTCTCCAGAGGATGTGCTATATAATCCCCCGTTTGTTTCTGAGACACATGCTTTGAACAGACGTCAATGCAGATATCTGTGGCCGTATTAAGTGGGCCAGACCCGAAGGAAACGTTAGATGGGGCAATAGCCTTTAGTTGACTCGCTTTGGTAGTTACCCGCTGCTGCTGAGCATACTCCTCAATCAAATCGTGTAATTCGGCATCAGTGTAGTCTACCGAACGAAGGTCGTCGTGCTCCCACAATATATCTGGAGTCAGCAATTCAGCCCATTCCTCATGGTCATCAGCAGCGCCCTGGACATAGGTGTAGCCGCGCTCATGGAGAGTACCGTCCTGAGCCATCTGGGAGGCAGTGCATAGCACAATTGGATAAAAATCCTCAAAATGCGGCACCTCTTCTGGCAGGTGTTGATCTGGAGTTACCCAGATGGGTCGCAAGGGCTTCTTCAACTTGGCCTGGTACGCTCCAAGGTCGAGTTTCATGCTGCGGAAGTGAGCGACAAAGTCTGGCACGAGCGCTTCAATCTGGCTATGTTCGCTTTTAGACACGGCATTGGGTGGTGTGTATAGCTCCTCTTTTCCAAAGAACATTGAGTTGAGCACTGTGCACCAAATAGGTCCCGTCTTAGACAGTGCGTCAGGCATTCTCTTACCTCGCCTAGTCGAATCTACGACGATGATTCCGCCCGACTCGGCGATGATCTCGACGATATGGAGATTCAGCCGTCTAGTAGAGAAGCCCCATTGGTTAACGTGACCGTCGGTGGACTTGAAGTAGACGGACTCTTTGATCTTGTGCGGTGGAATATACCACCGTCCGCACCGCTCATTAGCGATGAGCGGGAGCCCGTATCTATCCGATACTTCGCAGACAAACTCGGAGTCCTTGACGATAGATTGGATGCGGTTTCTTACGCTTCGCGAGCTTTTGCGGATAGATTTTGACAAGTCTGCAAAGGACTCTTTTACGTATTCTCCGTACTCCATTTTTAAAAACTAACAATACTCAGCTTTGGCTCATACGATTAACGGCAAGGTATATATCAAAAAAGACTTTATCTTCTCTCTTGCGGCGATTACTCTATCTTCGCTTATGCATTACCGGTTGGTCTTGGAGTGATATTTTCCGTACTCAAATCTTCGCCACGACACAACCATCCGGTGCGACATAGTGTAGGGTCAATTGAGGCAAAAAGAACCAATATAGCTCATATATATTCTTGTAGAATTGCGTAATTTACTATGTGCCCTGCTATTTCCTCTAATCCCACGTTATTAACTGCCTACTGAGCGCCGTGTCGAATGGTGAGAGACGACATTTTCATCCCAACATCGATCTCCCGTCTCGACTCCACCATACTACCGTTGGTACACCCTAGAGCTATAAAAGCGCTATAAAATGTCCCGTGCACCAGTTAGACAAGACTACGTGGTGCGAGTTCGGTACCAGAACGAACTCCCCCCGCCACAATGTCCTCCAAAACTACTCAACGTGCCTGATGACACGAGCAGACTGGCAGACGCGAGCTTCCTCTCGGACCTGATGCGACGGCAACCGCTCAACGTGGACGTCAACAACGACATTGGCATGCCCCTGGACCTCACGCAGATTCCTGGAGTGCTGGATCGCGACGACGAGTCTGGTATATACCCACAGGAGCCCCAGGCCAAGCTCGATCCCAAGGACCGAGCACTGCTGCGGGAGCCCTCGGGCGAAGGGGCCGCCAAAACGACTGCGAGTGTGGCGTTCCTGCGACGTACCGAATACATTTCGACGGAAATGAGCAAGCTCAAGGGCAACCTCGAGTCCAAGACGAGTCTGCTGCGTCAGCAGCAAAAGAACAACAAGGTCGACCCGGCGGCTCAGCTGCGGACGGTCGAGGCTACATTCGAGGGAGCGAGCAACACGGACCTCGGGACGATCAAGCACCCTACTAAGAAGCATCTCAAGGCCGTCGAGGCGTGGCCGGTGGTGCCAGACTCGAAAATGTTTGATCTCATGTATCTCTCGGTTAAGATGGTCGGGTCTGCCTCTCTGAGTACGCACAAGAAGCCGTTTGCTCCAGAGTCTCTTGACACTGCGCTGTTTAAGCAGACCTCCGTGGACGACGAGGAGTGGATGTCGTTCTATGCGGCCGAGGAGGACACCGCCAAGGATCTGAAGCGGAAGATGGACGATCCTGCGGACGCCCTGCCTGAGGACGACAATAAGGTGTACCGATTTAAGCGGGTTCAGGATTACGATGTGCAGCTGACGGTGCATGACTCCTTGTTTGATGAGATTGCTATTAACTTTGACGAGGAAAAGAAGGTCGCCAATTACATTCCATTGCTCGGACGGACGAACCTGAAGCGTCGGCGAGTGGTTAAGCACAAGCGAGATCTGGTCAACGAGCACAATGCCGCCAACATTGACCTGTCGCTGCGAGAAATCACCGCCAAGGAGAGTATTGCGCGAGACAACCAGCGATCACAGTACGACCCGGTGACTTACCAGATGACTGAGATTGATGATGACGACGCCATGGACGAAGAAGAGTAATTAATTATTTATATGACCCCCAAATTCGTACTCCTCGGGACTGAGTATATCTGGGGCCCGCCCCAACATTCATAAGTCCTCTCCACGATTCATTGGTCAGCCTCCTGTGTTCATTGCAATCATACCGTGTAGCTATTGTGGATCATGTCCTCACCAAAGTAAACGCACATTCCGTTAATGCGGCCGTTGCAAGCCAAGTAGTCGACGTCGGCTGTTTGTCCCTTGGGCAGCAGCGACACTATCTGAGTCAGGTCCGTCGACTTGGGCAGAAAGAGGCAGAAATTAGCCGCTAACTCAACCGCCTTGGTCATCAATTTGTTAATTGGTAGTTTTTCACCGCTCTCTTCTTCGCAGTTGAGGTCCCACACCTTGTGCTCGGTATAGCTCTGCCCACCCCACGGGGGAGAGCAGAACAGCACAATTTCGTCATTGCTATACTCTTCAATCCCGAGCTTTTCCTTGGTCAGGTGGAAAAAGTTTTCATTGTGGAATTCAATTGTACCTTCCACCTCATAGATTTGAGCATTGTGCATTGCATCTTCATACGTCTCGGGGTCCAATTCATTGTAAATAACCCTATCGAACAACAATGCCAGCTGGATAGTATTGCCGCCTGCTCCCCCAAACGGATCCAGTACAACTTTGGCGTTGGGAAACCGCAGCCTTATCTGCCTGGCTGTCTTTTGTGCTACGGACTCGGCTGTTACGCTGTACCACTGTTTTTTGTTCAGCTTGATGCCCTCATCATATAAACTAAACAGGCTATGCCGTCTGTGATAGAACTTTTTCAGCTCAGGCGGTACTGGCAGCTTTTTCTTCCCCATCTACGGTATTGCCCTATCTATCTCTTGTCTCTTCACGTTGATTTTTCGGTGATCAACTTGCTAATTTATCCCTGTTTATGCAATTAATCGGGGACTCAACTGTTCTAATTATACTGGAAGCATGTGCGAGCCGTGTGCTTTTCCCCTTAATGGCTGTATTTAGGGCTCGGGGATCTGGGACCGGTGTATCGCAGCTGTGGGAAACAGCCCTGTCTTCCAATGCTACTGCCGTAGACTAATTGAAATATACGGTGAACATCCGGCACTACTGTGCTAGTGGATTTGGGCAAGTGCCTTGAGCAGAATACGCCACCTCTTCCAATAGCCTCGAATAACCCCTCATATACAATATACGAAGACAATGTCACATTCCGCTCTTCCCTGATTGTCGGGGTTAATTAACATACAGTGAAATAACACTTCCCATGCCATTTGATGCAGGCACCCCTGGACCTTTCCAACAGCTCATCTCGATCCCCCTTTCAACAAGCTACATCTGGAGACTCCAAGTAGACGGAAAGCATGTCGCTAATCGAGTCCCTTAGGCAGCGTAAGTAGGATGTACCAACGTGATCCGCTAACCGTTTTTCCAGGCGTGTTTGAGGCCATTGATTCGGTCCAACCCCCAAGTAGGGTACGTACCCCCTCCAGGCTCTCCGGGGAAGAAGACACTAATAGAGATAGTACAAAGTTCTGATTATCGACGACCACGTAAAGCGAATATTTGACTACATTTTCGACAAGAATGAGCTCCTCAACCGACAATGCGCCAGTAGGTATCGCACTGCTGTCAATGGCATGAACTAACAGGCAATTATAGGCGTGGAAGTGCTGACCTCGCGAAGAGTCACCCAGCAGTACATGGAAGCTCTATATATTATGAAGCCGACGCCATTGACTATAGACTGCCTCAACGCAGACTTCACCCGAGTGCCGAACCGGTACGCGGCAGCACATTTGTTCCTTTTGCCGGGGCTTACGGACGAATTGCATCACAAGATTCGTAATTCCAGTGCCGGAAGATTCATTAGGCGCCTCGACGTCAAGTATTTTGACTTTTTCCCACTCGAAGGACAGGTTTTCACATTTGACGACCCCTTTGCGACTGAAGCGTTCTTTAACCGAAGTTGCCACGACTTGGTCAACGGCGAGATTCGCAAGGTCTCAGCCCGGCTGGCCAGTGTGTGCACTACTCTCGGAGAGTACCCGGTCATCCGATTCCAGAAACCGCCGCAAAACTCGTACGAAGCCCAATTGCTGTCCTTCATGACGGCCAATGCTTTGCAGCAGGAGCTCGACAAGTACGCGCGGGAGCACCCAGAGTACCCTCCAGTGCAAGATAATCGCCCAAGGTCAACCTTGCTAATTGTGGATCGGTCGGTTGACCCATTTGCTCCGCTTTTGCACGAGTTCACCTACCAGGCCATGGCTTACGATCTCCTAGATATATTCGACACAAACAAGTACAAGTACAAGTCCGAGCGTGGGAACGGTAGCGAGGACGTCGATGGTGTTCTCAGCGACAAGGACGCCGAATGGGTGTCCTTGAGGCACCTCCACATGCAGGAAGCAATTGATACCCTGACGCAAAAGTTGGACAAATTTAAGAAGGAGAATCCGCATCTAGTAGACCAGTCCAAGCAGGCTACTGTAACTGACTTGCAAGATATGATCGCGACTTTGCCCATGTTCGCTGAGATGAAGGACCGGTTTGCTCTCCACCTTGCAATGGCCGACGCGTGTATGGACAAGTTCCAGAAGAAGAACCTCAACGACGTAGCCAATGTTGAACAGACCTGTGCTACTGGTGTTGGTGCTGATGGCAAGCGAAACAAGCATCTCACGGACGATCTGGTCGACTTGCTGGCGGACCCTGAAAAGATTCTGGCGCCTCTTGATAAGGTTCGGCTTGTTGCGCTCTACGCCTTGTACAGAGGTGGGTTGATTGAGGCTGACTTCAAGAAGCTGCAAAAGCATTGCGGCCTCGATGACTTTGAGCTACAGATGATCCGTAACATGGGCATCATTGGGTCCCAGACTTTTAAGGATTCCACCAAAACAAAGCCGAGCAAGGATATGCTGTCACGAAGATTCCATGGTGCTGCTTCCGGTGATGTGTTTGAAACCTCGCGATTTGTTCCTGGGTTGAAAAATGTCACCTCCCAGCTGATTCAGGGTACCCTCGATGCCTCAATGTTCCCATACACTAAGGATGAGCCTGTCGCAAACGAATTGGAGCACCACAACTCGCTGAGAAACCCTCGCCAGCGAGCCGCATGGGCCAAGACTTCGGCCGCTTCCCAGGTTAAACAGCGAGTGTTTGTATTTGTCATTGGCGGCGTCACTCAGTCTGAAGTGCGGTCAATGTACGAATTGTCGCAGCAGCTCAACAGGGAAGTTATCATCGGTGGCACTACTGTCCTTACTCCATCGCTGTATCTGATGAACATGGGAAGGCTTACAGTTCCACGAGACCGTCTGAAGCTACCAGTCGACCGTCCTCCTCAGAAAGCACCCTCCTATTTGTACGAGTCCGACAGAGAAACAAGACAGGCGAACCAAGCTCCAGTGCAGAAGGCTCCTCAGGCTTCTGGAGCCAAGCCTCAGCCCCAGTCTTCTACATCGCTTAACGCGATGAAGGTCCCCAAAAAGGAAAAGAAGAGCAAGTTCAAGCTCTTCAAATAATATGAACATGTAATACCAGATGATTAATGATGAACACAAATAGTGAACTGATTGCAGTCAAAAGTAGTTGAATAATGAATAATCGTTACAATTCATAAATCGTTATGGATAAGCGTTAGTATGGGGGCGGCTGTCTCCTGGATCCCGGCTTTGCAGGAAGAGACGCCGAATCTATATATCCTGGTCGCGTCATTGGCACTGGCTGCTCATCTGAATAAATCATTGAATGTTCGGCCACTGACTGCTGATTTTTCTGCTGAAGGTAGAGACTCTTGTTGAAAACAGGGGGCTTGTACTCTGATTGAGGGACAAAAGGAAAGTTTTGGACAGACATCTGCGAATTCGCCTCAGGGAGATTCGGCGAATAGTCCGAATAGAGGGGATTCAAGTTTACACGCGCAGAAACAGACGCCTGGTCCGGAACAAATGCTGGGGTGGAAGAATTTGGCTGTGGTGGCTTTGCTGGGGCGGGTTCGTAATCGTCGCCATACGGCAGGCTAGCACTTGGAGGGGGTGGTGGTCTCGCAAGAATTGCATAGGCACTCTCCACATCCTTGTTACTATTATTACTGCCGTAAGGAGCGCTTGCAAGCATGCCTCCAATGGGCGCAACCACGGACTGATCCAAATCATCAAGGTTCAAGGCCTCCAACAACTGATGGTTATACTCCTCATCCTCCTGGACCTCCTCGGCGCTCAGAAGGTGGTACTTGCCATCGTGCCAGTATGCAGCTTTGAACCTCTCCTTGTCTCTTCTTCTATTGATCTTCTTTTCCATCACTAGCCTCTGGTATCTTTGCTGGAATCGCTTCAGGTCCTCGGGGACCTCAGTGTTCTCGTTGCCAAGACCGCCTCGTTCCGAGAGCTCTAGGAGCCTATCCCGCAGAGATATGACCTTGAGCGCCTCGGCCATATAGTCATACCCCTGCCAGAACGGTTTTTGAGCGTTAAACATGCCAGCTATTACGGTATACCTCTAAGGTATCAGTGCTCTATAATGGGTACACTATGAAAATATAAACGTACAAATACTCGGCAAGCTTTTAGTCTACTAGTTCTAGCTGTTCGATGCAGGAACAAGTTTACTGGCTCATGAGTATTTACGCTCGCGTTTTTAAATCTCAAAGTCCGAGAAGGGTCAAGTTTTGCTAATGAGCACTTCGTTGGCCCGGCAACGTGTCACGTGCTTTACGACTTTGCGACTCTGCGACATTAAATTTTACTACACCGGGGTTGTAAGCGATCAAAATATCGTAAATGCATTAAAGTATATAATTGTCAGCTTTCATCACAATTTGGGGACGAATCATTGCTGATCAAAACTGGATCAGAAAGTAGACTTTCGGATAAACTGGGCCCAAGGTTGAGTTGATCTAGGATGCCAACGTCCGCAGAGTCGGCAAAGTCCTCGACCAATTCAGTCTTGATGTCCAGCTCTGCCTTAACCATCATATCTAATTCAGACTTGATACAAAATTCAGTCTTGAAATCTAATTCAGGTTTGATATCAAACTCGGTCTTCATGTAGTCCAAGCTCCCTGCGTCTAATTCCCCGGTGAGAGCTGACATAGGTTGCATCAAGTCCTCGCCAGGAAGCAGAGTAGAGTCCAGTCCACCAGTGGAAAATAGCAAAGGCGTGTCATTTTCCGTCGATCCGATAGCACTGCTGTTGGCTGTCGCGCATTGGCCAGTTTCTCGGTCGGGGCTAGGTAGGGGGCTAACGTCATGGGCTGTAACATCATTCCAAGTGTAGCTTGGAGACTTGGCATTTGGAGCAGATATCCAAAGAGTTGCGTTTGAATCTGAAGACGAAGCAGGCGGCGTGGGTAAAGGTCGCCGTACGCGAGAGGGTTGAAACCTGTGTAGTATACCAAGGTTTTCTGTTAAAATGTCAATTTCTCCCGTAATGGTGTGGGATGTAATCGTAGAAGCTTGACTGTCCGTAGTAAAATCATTGGACATTAACCAACCGGTGTTGCCTTGTTTAACATAGAACGATGGAGTAAAGTGGCGGTTCATGTTGACAATAAGAATTCCAATGTTGGAGTCTCCTTCCTCTTTGAAAAGATATACCGAGTCGACTTGTCGGAATTCGCAGTCAATGCGAAATGCATTGATCTGGTCGTGGAATAAATATGACAATTTACCACTGACGGGATCGTACATGGCTTTCATATCAGGGTTGTCTTCAGAGGGGGTGCTTTCTCTCCTCCATTGCCCAATCATAAGCGATAGTATAGGAAACTCAATATATGGTGTTTTGGCAATGAGGTTTGGATGGGCGACATTGTTCGATTCGCCTATAACTCCAAAAGCTGACCCGATTTCCTGCTTTATGAATCCGTCGGCAGCAGTAGCATGGCCGGTCAAGTAGATGCCTCCGCCCAACGAATCACCATTCCCTGCCGCAACGACATAGCGGGGAGCTGAAGGGCGGTATTGAGGAGTGACGGAATTAGTAGTTCCATTGACACCTCTGCGATTATTCTTCTTCACCTTTGCCCGATTGTTTTGGAACCATATTTGAACAGATCGTTGTGTCATATCGATTCTGTTACCAATTTCAATCCGCTGGAGCGCAGTCGGGGTTGGATTTTTTTCAAACTCGGCACAAAGTACCCTAACTTGCTCGGGAGTGGCTCGCTGTCTTCTTCTGTTTCGATCCTGCTGGGTCAGGTTGTTCTTCCTCTGTCGCGTACCATTTAGGGGTGTAGGTGTATTCATGCTTCCAAATGAAAAAAAAAATAAATAAATAAATAAAGGAACCAGCGTAGAGAACGGCAACAGCTGATATAAATGAGGGAATAAGAAGAGAAATTAAGGGGAATAAAGAAGCAAAAGTGTTATTCAACAGTCGGTACTGTGTACCCTGTGATAGGGAGTGCAGAATATTAGCACTCGATAAATGAAATGGGTTCTATTAATAAAGCCAGTAGAGCCTTAGCGAGCAAAGGCCAAGTCGATATTTATATACATTTTCCTGAGCACGGCCACAATGGCTTCTTCGAGTGATATAAGCTAAACCTTACCGCCCGCGATCGGCTCTTCTTTTTCATTCTTTTTTGAGTTGCAGAGAATAAAAGCAGCAGCACAAGCCTCACCTAATGCCTTTATTAGTATAGCTTTCCTTTTTTCTCTTTTCTGTTTGGACCTGCCATTGGCTATTCGGCTTTGGGGGAGCTCTGAGTTTAGCGAGGTGTTTCTGCATGTTGAAATATGCGGCTAAGACACTACCGCCGCACAGAATGCATGAGCACCCACGAGACCGACATGCCGTCCACCATGATTCCCGTATATTACGGTTCGTTTACGACATGAACGGGCCCGTTTGCAAAATGGGCGCCGTATTCGAAGGCGAATTAAGTCTGTCCAGGTGTAAACCTAGACGATAACATGGTGGGAGAACCTTCCTTGAAACTCTCGCCTACCATACCACACTTTTCTAAGTGATAGAGGAGAGAGAGAGAAAAAAAAAATCAACTTGTCTATTTGAAATAATAATTATTGGTCATGGTTATACAAAATGAGACAACGCTAGGATAAGGGCCAGGGCGAGGCCGCTACTGGAGCCAACAGCGGCGGCGGCATTGTTAGAGGTCCCAGCGTCAAACGTAGTAGCGGCTGTGTGGGTCATGGATGAGTTAGTGGTGTTAGCCGCAGCATGGGGCGGCAGCAGGCCACCGGCGGACGAGTTAGAGTGGTGGGTAAAATCGCTCGAGTCCACCTTGCCGCGTCGTTTTAGGTTTGGGCGCAGCTCGGAGCAGAGGTTGTTGTAGCTTGACTTTGCTTCCTCGGCACTCCAATTGGGGCATATCTCGTCGATGCAGGCAGCCATTTGGGCGCTTTGGTCCTGACAAAGGCAATTGAAGTTGGCCACATTATCGCAACTAGCTCGGCTGACTTTACCGACGCAGGCCAGCACACAAGCTGGTGGTGTGCTTGGTTCAGCATGGGCTGCCGCTATCAATAAGGTTCCAACTACCACACTGAGCTTCATGCTATGTCCTTTTAGTGCTTCTTTTTCAATGGGGGTGCACATTTAAGGGAGGTTCGGTGGTATTATATATATACTACTACTGAAGCACCGCTGAAGCACCAGGGGAGATGAGACTAACCATAGTGGAATGTTTCAATTTGTTTGACCATGGCATTTCCTCAGGTTTAACGTTTCATCCCTGTTATTTTTAGGCTCATCGTACCCGTAATGCTGTACCGCCCAAACCATACAAGAGGTACAAGAGCTGCGGACTCGGTACTTGTGAAACTTTAAAACCGTGGCTTGACCGCCGAGTAAGGTTTTCTTTGCCCTCTTTTTGAACAGATTACGGACAAGTGCATTTCATCTTCAATTTCACCTACGCCCGAGAGCCCCTTTGGTCGAAAATACCCCGAATTCCTTTCTCCAATACCTTTTTGGATAGCCCCGAGAGCCCTTTTGAGGGCGTCCTCTTTTGGAATGACTGACCGGTGAATATCGCGCATCCGAGCCAATTGGTCTACGGTAATCTTACACGGCACACAACCTTTCCACCACCACCCTAATTCCCATCACCATCCCAATTCCCATCATCAAACATCATCGCTATCCGAGAATCATTATAAATGACGAGTATCTGGTATTGCGGCTCCCCGTCGCAGTATCTTATGCGGCCGATAGTAAAGCGTTGCCCCGGTGACGCAGATGGGTAACGATGGCGCGTTTTAACGCACGGCTGTGCAGGAGGCTAATTCACCGCACGCTCTCTGGCGCGCCATTCAATTCGGTCCATCCAGACCGGCGATTGAGCACCCTCGTGGCTCTCTGTTTTTTTTTTTTCATTCACAGCCCCAGAATGGTCGGCCTGGCAATCTGAGTGCCCGTAGAGCCGAGGGAATGGGCCGCTACAGAGCTAGGGCTGTAACAGTAGTAGCGCGCGAGAGATAAGTGGGGGTGAAATATTCGGTGCGCGCGGCGGTAGCTGATTTGGAGAGTTTGGAGCCATTCTTCTATCCGACAACTCCTCTTTGGCAAATCGACCGGGAGAAGGAGAGCGAGTTGTAAATGGCGGGACGAGCACACTGATACGCCACTGGTACGATACTTTTTTGCGCCCCACCCTACGCCATCGCCACGCTTTTTCCATTGACCTGACGCTTTTGACGACACACTCTTGCGCCTTTAACGACACTCTTGCGCTTAATACCCGCTACTAACACCAACTTATATGCGCAATGGTCCAGCGTAGAACACGGCCCCGATCGAGCGCCTCCTCCAGCACAGACCGCCAGCGGGCGCGCCGGCCCCGGCGCCGAGCCGGCGAGGAAGAGGACCCCAACGACGACAACGACATGGACCTCGACGAAGAAGAGGAGGAGGAGGAGGACGTTGGCGAGGTGACGCGCTGCATCTGCGGGCACCAGGACCTGCCCGCGCAGACCGTCAAGAACTCCAAGGTCGAGGTCGACACGGGCCTCTTCATCCAGTGCGACCTCTGCCACGTCTGGCAGCACGGGTGCTGCGTCGGCTTCTCCTCGGAAGAAGAGGTGCCCGACGTGTACACGTGCGAGAAGTGCCGCCCCGAGCGCCACGTTATCGTCGTGCGGCCCTGGGGGAAGACGTCGACGTACTACCCCGGCGGCGCGCCCGAGTACGCCGAGGCCAAGCCGCCACAGGAACAGCCGCCGCCGCCGCGCAAGCGCAAGAGCCGCTCGCCGTCGCCGCCGCCCAAGCCGCACGCCGAGGAAGGCAACGGCGCCGCAAACGGTGCGGCGCGCAGAGCCGAGCGGCGCCAGCGCGCGACGCTCAACTCGCGCGACTACGAGGAGACGCTGCAGCGCGTGCTCGACGAGTCGCTGCACGACCTAGACCCGCGGCCCGAGGGCAACCCGCGCGAGTCCTCCTCGGACGAGCGCTCGTCGTCGTCGCGCCGGTCCAAGCGCACGCCGCGCCCGCCGCGGCGCGCCGCCTCGCCGGCCGAAACGCCGGCCGCCGCGCCTGACATCGACACGGACACGTCGGCCGTCGCCGCCGCGGCCACGCCGTCGAAAAAGAAGCGCCCGCGCCCGCGCCAGCGCAAGCCGCCGCAGCCAAAGCCGCCCAAGCACGAGTCGTTCCAGGAGTCCAAGCCGCGCATCCCGCCGCCGCGCGCGACCATCCCCGAGCTGCGCCGCAGGGTCGCCGCCATCCTCGAGTTTGTCAGCCGCACGCGCGAGGACGCCGAGCTCGAGCGCTTCGACCGCACCAGGCTGCTCGAGGAGCGCAACAGGCGCTACTCGGCGCTCTACCCGGCCGGCGCCGCCCCGAGCGACTTCCCGGCCATGTTTGAAAAGTACCACGCCACCATTGACGGCATGGACCGCCTCTCGCAGAAACTCGCCCGCTGGGAACAGCTCTACGGGTCCTACGACGCCGCCAACGACCCGGAATCATAATGTTTTTTCTCTTTGCATCCCCGAAACACTAATGAATGACGATTATCCTTTACCCCTCCCCTCTGTTTGTTACGCTGTAGCCACACTTCTACTACAGACATCATGAATTACTACGTTTGTTGTATTATATACTTTCTGGCGTCTAGTGTGCTTGGGGGCCAGCCCCCAAACCCCCGTAGCTGGGGGGAAACCCCCCAGACCCCCCTTGCTGCACTCTCTGCTAACGATTTTGTGTTGGGACGTTTGTTACGCTGTAACCATAACTTTGTAATCTATAGCTTAACAAAGTTCACTGGCAAGCTTACCTTCGCCGCTCTTCAATCACTGTAGTTACGTTGGGAGATTTGTTACACTGTTACCAGCAATATCCATGAATCAACGGCCAATTGCTGAATTGCCTCCAATGGGGGTCCTAGGGGGGCTTACCCCCCAGTCTTTATTAGTATCATTAGTATCTTCATTCTTTTTTCATTCGTTCTCGTATTTGAACTCAAGTTGCTGTTTCATGGCGTTGGCTTCTCACAGTCTTCAATCACTGTTGTTACGCGTTGGGAGATTTGTTACATGTTACCAGCAATATCCACGGATCAACGGCCAATTGTTGACTTGCCTCCAGTGGGGGGTCCTAGGGGGCTTGCCCCCCAGTCTTTATTAGCATTATTAGTATCTTCATTCTTATTCCATTTGTTCTTGTGCTCAATTTGCTATTACACGTATTGTATTTGTCTACAATTGACCCGAGTGTTCTTGGGGGTTAGGGCCCCCCCCCCCCCCCCGCCCCAACCCCCCGCCCCTGGGGGCTACCCCCCCGCCCCCCCCCCCCCC